>JALIZH010025139.1:0-12191 GCA_030522465.1 Rhipicephalus appendiculatus | reverse complement strand
AGAAAATAACATTTTTTTACCGCCAGAAGTCCGAAACCATTAGGTGAAGTAAACGGCACGAAACAGCCTCGAACGACGTAAAACCATGGAATACGCCGTTGGCACAACCAGAAGGGCAAAAATGCCAGGCCATGCAAATCTCGCGACATACCACAAAATGACGTGATATCGCAGAATACACCGTATTAAGGCGAAGGCCTTTGTCTAATGCGGTGTCTCATGCGAGTCTCATTCGGGTCCGTTTAGTGTACTATGCGCATCCGGCGAGTGTCCGTCCGTCCATCCGTCCGGCGTCGTCCGTCCGTCCGTCCATCCGTCTGGCGTCGACCGTCCATCTGTCCGGCGTCGTCCGTCCGTCCATCCGTCCGGCGTCGTCCCTCCGTCTGTCCATCCGTCTGGCGTCGTCCGTCCGTCCGTCCGGCGTCTTCCGTCCGTCTGTCCATCCGTCCGGCGTCCTCCGTCCGTCCGTCCATCCATCCGGCGTCGTCCGTCCGTCCGTCTATCCTTCCGGCGTCGTCCGTCCATCCGTCCGGCGTCGTCCGTTCGTCCGTCCGTCCATCCGTCCGGCGTCGTCCGTCCGTCCATCCGTCCGGCGTCGTCCGTCCGTCCGTCCATCCGTCCATCCGTCCGGCGTCGTCCATCTGTCTGTCCATCCGTCCTTCCGTCCATCCGTGCGGCGTCGTCCGTGCGTTCGTCAATCCGTCCGGCGTCGTCCGTCCGTCCGTCCATCCGTCCGGCGTCTTCCGTCCATCCGTCCGGCGTCGTCCGTCCGTCCGTCCATCCATCCGGCGTCGTCCGTCCGTCCGCCCATCCGTCCGGCGTCTTCCGTCCGTCCGTCCGTCCATCCGTCCGGCGTCTTCCGTCCGTCCGTCCGTCCATCCGTCCGGCGTCGTCCGTCCGTCCGTCCATCCGTCCGGCGTCGTCCGTCCATCCGTCCGCCGTCGTCGGTCCGTCCGTCCATCCGTCCGGCGTCGTCCGTCCGTCCATCTGTCCGGCGTCTTCCGTCCGTCCGTCCATTCGTCCGGCGTCTTCCGTCCGCATGCGAACGGAGGAAGATTAGTCTCGCAACTCTCTGCGACTCACGTAAAAAAAAAACACGCAAATATTCGCTTTCTGTGTTATCCCACAGAGAGTGTAAAAGAAAAAAAGACATGGCATAGTCAGTGGAACGGCCACACGCTTTCCCCGAACACACTTTAGAATGTAGTGTTCTAATTGTTCACACCTAGAAGCGCAAAAATCCAAAGCTACGCAAACGTCATGAAACAGCACCAAACGACGTGAACTCGCCGAATGCAGCGTTTTGTACAAGTGCGAAATCGCAATATAATGCCAACGAACACGCAAACGTCACGAAACAGCACCAAACGACGTCAAATCGCAGAATACAGCGTTTTCTACAGCTAAAAGTAGGAAATCGCAATGTCACGCAAACGGCACAAAACAGCCCCAAATGACGTGAAACCGTAGAATACACCGATTGCACAGATGGAAGTGAAGAAATGCAAGGCCACGAAAATGTCACGAAGCACCCCACAATGACGTGAAATCGCAGAAAATAATTTTTACCGCCAGGAGTCCGAAACCATAAGGTGAAGTAAACGGCACGAAACAGCCTCGAACGACGAAAACCATGGAATACGCCGGTTGGCACAACCAGAAGGGCAAAAATGCCAGGCCATGCAAATCTCGCGACATACCGCAAAATGACGTGAAATCGCAGAATACACCGTATTAAGGCGAAAGCCTTTATGTCTAATGCGGTGTCTCATGCGAGTCTCATTCGGGTCCGTTTAGTGTACTATGCGCATCCGGCGAGTGTCCGTCGCATCCGTCCGGCGTCGTCCGTCCGTCCGTCCATCCGTCTGGCGTCGACCGTCCATCTGTCCGGCGTCGTCCGTCCGTCCGCCCGTCCATCCGTCCGGCGTCGTCCGTCCGTCCATCCGTCCGGCGTCGTTCATCTGTCTGTCCATCCGTCCGTCCGTCCATCCGCCTGGCGTCGTCCGTGCGTTCGTCCGTCCGTCCGGCGTCGTCCGTCCGTCTGTCCATCCGTCTGGCGTCGTCCGTCCGTCCGTCCATCCGTCCAGCGTCGTCCATCCGTCCGTCCGTCCGTCCGTCCGCCGTCTTCCGTCCGTCTGTCCATCCGTCCGGCGTCCTCCGTCCGTCCATCCACCCATCCGGCGTCGTCCGTCCGTCCTTCCATCCTTCCGGCGTCGTCCGTCCATCCGTCCGGCGTCGTCCGTTCGTCCGTCCGTCCATCCGTCCGGCGTCGTCCGTCCGTCCATCCGTCCGGCGTAGTCCGTCCGTCCGTCCATCCGTCCATCCGTCCGGCGTCGTCCATCTGTCTGTCCATCCGTCCTTCCGTCCATCCGTGCGGCGTCGTCCGTGCGTTCGTCAATCCGTCCGGTGTCGTCCGTCCGTCCGTCCATCCGTCCGGCGTCTTCCGTCCATCCGTCCGGCGTCGTCCGTCCGTCCGTCCATCCATCCGGCGTCGTCCGTCCGTCCGCCCATCCGTCCGGCGTCGTCCGTCCATCCGTCCGGCGTCTTCCGTCCGTCCGTCCATCCGTCCGGCGTCGTCCGTCCGTCCGTCCATCCGTCCATCCGTCCGGCGTCGTCCATCTGTCTGTCCATCCGTCCTTCCTTCCATCCGTGCGGCGTCGTCCGTGCGTTCGTCAATCCGTCCGGCGTCGTCCGTCCGTCCGTCCATCCGTCCGGCGTCTTCCGTCCATCCGTCCGGCGTCGTCCGTCCGTCCGTCCATCCATCCGGCGTCGTCCGTCCGTCCGCCCATCCGTCCGGCGTCGTCCGTCCATCCGTCCGGCGTCTTCCGTCCGTCCGTCCATCCGTCCATCCGTCCGGCGTCTTCCGTCCGTCCGTCCATCCGTCCATCCGTCCGGCGTCGTCCGTCCGTCCGTCCATCCGTCCGGCATCGTCCGTCCGTCCGGCCGGCGTCGTCCGTCCGTCCATCCGTCCATCCGTCCGGCGTCGTCCGTCCGTCCGTCCATCCGTCGGGCGTCTTCCGTCCGTCCGTCCATCCGTCCGGCGTCTTCCGTCCGCATGCGAACGGAGGAAGATTAGTCTCGCAACTCGCTGCGACTCGCGTAAAAAATAAAAAAAACACGCAAATATTCGTTTTCTGTGTTATCCCACAGAGTGTAAAAGAAAAAAAAGACATGGCGTAGTCAGTGGAACGGCCACACGCTTTCCCCGAACACACTTTAGAATGTAGTGTTCTAATTGTTCACACCTAGAAGCGCAAAAATCCAAAGCTACGCAAACGTCATGAAACAGCACCAAACGACGTCAACTCCCCGAATGCAGCGTTTTGTACAGCAAGTGCGAAATCGCAATATAATGCCAACGAACACGCAAACGTCACGAAACAGCACCAAACGACGTCAAATCGCAGAATACAGCGTTTTCTAACGCTAAAAGTAGGAAATCGCAATGTCACGCAAACGGCACAAAACAGCCCCAAATGACGTGAAACCGTAGAATACACCCATTGCACAGATGGAATTGCAGAAATGCAAGGCCACGAAAATGTCACGAAGCACCATACAATGACGTGAAATCGCAGAAAATAAATTTTTTACCGCCAGAAGTCCGAAACCATTAGGTGAAGTAAACGGCACGAAACAGCCTCGAACGACGTAAAACCATGGAATACGCCGGTTGGCACAACCAGAAGGGCAAAAATGCCAGGCCATGCAAATCTCACGACATACCACAAAATGACGTGATATCGCAGAATACACCGTAATACGGCGAAAGCCTTTATGTCTAATGCGGTGTCTCATGCGGGTCTCATGCGGGTCCGTTTAGTGTACTATGCGCGTCCGTCCAGTGTCCGTCAGTCCGTCCATCCGTCCGGCGTCGTCCGTCCGTCCGTCCGGCGTCGTCCGTCCGTCCGTCCATCCGTCCGGCGTCGTCCGTCCGTCCGTCCGGCGTCGTCCGTCCGTCCATCCGGCGTCATCCGTCCGTCCGTCCATCCGTCCGGCGTCATCCGTCCGTCCGTCCGGCGTCATCCGGTCGTCCATCCGTCCGGCGTCGTCCGTCCGTCCGTCCATACGTCCGGCGTCGTCCATCCGTCCGTCCATCCGTCCGGCGTCGACGATCTGTCTGTCCATCCATCCATCTGTCCATCCGTCCGGCGTCGTCGGTCCGTCCGTCCATCTATCCGCCGTCGTCCGTCCGTCCGTCCATCCGTCCGGCGTCGTCCGTCCGTCCATCCATCCGTCCGGCGTCGTGCGTCCGTCCGTCCATGCGTCCGGCGTCGTCCGTCCGTCCGTCCGTCCGGCGTCGTCCGTCCGTCCGTCCATCCGTCCGGCGTCGTCCGTCCGTCCGTCCGTCCGTTTAGTGTACTATGCGCAACCGGCGAGTGTCCGTCGCATCCGTCCGGCGTCGTCCGTCCGTCCGTCCATCCGTCTGGCGTCGACCGTCCATCTGTCCGGCGTCGTCCGTCCGTCCGCCCGTCCATCCGTCCGGCGTCGTCCGTCCGTCCATCCGTCCGGCGTCGTTCATCTGTCTGTCCATCCGTCCGTCCGTCCATCCGCCTGGCGTCGTCCGTGCGTTCGTCCGTCCGTCCGGCGTCGTCCGTCCGTCTGTCCATCCGTCTGGCGTCGTCCCTCCGTCCGTCCATCCGCCCGGCGTCGTCCGTCCGTCCGTCCGTCCGTCCATCCGTCCGGCGTAGTCCGTCCGTCAATCCGTCGGTCCAGTGTCGTCCGTCCGTTCGGCGTCGTCCGTCCGTCCGTCCATCCGTCCGGCGTCGTCCGTCCGTCCGTCCATCCGTCCGGCGTCGTCCGTCCGTCCGTCCATCCATCCGGCGTCGTCCATCCGTCCGTCCACCCGTCCGGCGTCGTCCGTCCGTCCCTACGGCGTCGTCCGTCCGTCCGGCGTAGTCCGTCCGTCAATCCGTCCTTCCGGTGTCGTCCGTCCGTCCGTCCGGCGTCGTCCGCCCGTCCGTCCATCCGTCCGGCGTCGTCCGTCCGTCCGTCCATCCATCCGGCGTCGTCCATCCGTCCGTCCATCCGTCCGGCGTCGTCCGTCCATCCGTCCAGCCGTCCATCCGTCCGGCGGAGTCCGTCCGTCAATCCGTCCGTCCGGTGTCGTCCGTGCGTCCGTCCATCCGTCCGGCGTCTTCCGTCCGTCCGTCCATCCGTCCGGCATCTTCCGTCCGTCCGTCCATCCATCCGGCGTCGTCCATCCGTCCGTCCATCCGTCCGGCGTCGTCCGTCCGTCCGTACGGCGTCGTCCGTCCGTCCGTCCATCCGTCTTGCGTCGTCCATCCGTCCATCCGTCCATCCGTCCGGCGTCATCAGTCCGTCCATCCATCCGTCCGCCGTCGTCCGTCCATCCATCCGGCATCGTCCATCTGGCGTCGTCCGTCCGTCCATCTTTCCGGCGTCGTCCGTCCGTCCGTCCGTCCGTCCATTTGTCCGGCGTCGTCCGTCCGTCCGTCCGTCCATCCGTCCGGCGTCGTCCATCCGTCCGTCCGTCCATCCGTCCGGCGTCGTCCGTCCATCCGTCCATCCGTCCGGCGTCGTCCGTCCATCCGTCCATCCGTCCGGCGTCGTCCATCCGTCCGTCCGTCCATCCGTCCGGCGTCGTCCGTCCGTCCGTCCATCCGTCCATCCGTCCGGCGTCGTCCATCTGTCTGTCCATCCGTCCGTCCATCCGTCCGTCCATCCATCCGTCCGGCGTCGTCCGTCCGTCCATCCGTCCGGTGTCGTCCGTCCATCCATCCGGCGTCGTCCATCTGGCGTCGTCCGTCCGTCCATCTATCCGGCGTTGTCCGTCCGTCCGTCCGTCCATCCGTCCGCCGTCGTCCGTCCGTCCGTCCATCCGTCCGGCGTCGTCCGTCCGTCCGTCCATCCGTTCATCCGTCCAGCGTCGTCCATCCGTCCGGCGTCGTCCTCCGTCCGTCCGTCCATCCATCCCGCGTCGTCCGTCCGTCCGTCGATCCGTCCGGCGTCGTCCATCTGTCTGTCCATCTGTCCGTCCATCCGTCCGGCGTCGTCCGTCCGTCCGGCGTCGTCCGTCCGTCCGTCCGGTGTCATCCGTCCGTCCATCCGTCCGGCGTCATCCGTCCGTCCGTCCATCCGTCCGGCGTCGTCCATCCGTCCGTGCATTCGTCCGGCGTCGTCGATCTGTCTGTCCATCTGTCCATCCGTCCGGCGTCGTCCGTCCGTCCGTCCATCCGTCCGGCGTCGTCCGTCCATCCGTCCGCCGTCGTCGGTCCGTCCGTCCATCCGTCCGGCGTCATCCATCCGTCTGTCCATCCGTCCATCCGTCCGGCGTCTTCCGTCCGTCCGTCCACCTGTCCGGCGTCGTCCGTCCGTCCATCAGTCCGGCGTCGTCCGTCCGTCTGTCCATCCGTCCGGCGTCGTCCGTCCGTCCGTCCGTCCCGCGTCGTCCGTCCGTCCGTCCGTCCGTCCCGCGTCGTCCGTCCGTCCGTCCGTCCGTCCGGCGTCGTCCGTCCGTGCGTCCGGCGTCGTGCGTCCGTCCGTCCCGCGTCGTCCATCCGTCCGTCCTTCCGTCCGGCGTCGTCTGTCCATCCGTCCATCCGTCCGGCGTCGTCCGTCCATCCGTCTGGCGTCGTCCGACCGTCTGTCCATCCGTCGGGCGTAGTCCGTCCGTCAATCCGTCCTTGCGGTGTCGTCCGTCCGTCCGTCCAGCGTCGTCCGTCCGTCCATCCGTCCGGCGTCGTCCGTCCGTCCGTCCATCCGTCTGGCGTCGTCCGTCCGTCCGTCCATCCGTCCGGTGTAGTCCGTCCGTCAATCCGTCGGTCCGGTGTCGTCCGTCAATCCGTCGGTCCGGTGTCGTCCGTCCGTCCATCCGGCGTCGTCCGTCCATCCGTCCGGCGTCGTCCGTCCATCCGTCCGGCGTCGTCCGTCCGTCCGTCCATCCATCCGGCGTCGTCCATCCGTCCGTCCATCCGTCCGGCGTCGTCCGTCCATCCGTCCGGCGTCGTCCGACCGTCTGTCCATCCGTCGGGCGTAGTCCGTCCGTCAATCCGTCCTTGCGGTGTCGTCCGTCCGTCCGTCCAGCGTCGTCCGTCCGTCCATCCGTCCGGCGTCGTCCGTCCGTCCGTCCATCCGTCTGGCGTCGTCCGTCCGTCCGTCCATCCGTCCGGTGTAGTCCGTCCGTCAATCCGTCGGTCCGGTGTCGTCCGTCAATCCGTCGGTCCGGTGTCGTCCGTCCGTCCATCCGGCGTCGTCCGTCCATCCGTCCGGCGTCGTCCGTCCATCCGTCCGGCGTCGTCCGTCCGTCCGTCCATCCATCCGGCGTCGTCCATCCGTCCGTCCATCCGTCCGGCGTCGTCCGTCTGTCCCTACGGCGTCGTCCGTCCGTCCGTCCATCCGTCCGGCGTCGTCCGTCCATCCGTCCGTCCGTCCATCCGTCCGGCGTAGTCCGTCCGTCAATCCATCCGTCCGTCCATCCGTCCGGCATCTTCCGTCCGTCCGTCCATCCATCCGGCGTCGTCCATCCGTCCGTCCATCCGTCCGGCGTCGTCCGTCCGTCCAACCGTCCGGCGTCGTCCATCCGTCCATCCCTCCATCCGTCCGGCGTCTTCCGTCCATCCGTCCGGCGTCGTCCGTCCGTCCATCCGTCCGGCGTCGTCCGTCCATTCGTCAGGCGTCGCCCGTCCATCCGTCCGGCGTCATCCGTCCGTCCGTCCGGCGTCGTCCGTCCGTCCATCCATCCGTCCGGCGTCGTCCGTCCATCCGTCCGGTGTCATCCGTCCGTGCGTCCGGCGTCGTGCGTCCGTCCGTCCCGCGTCGTCCATCCGTCCGTCCTTCCGTCCGGCGTCGTCTGTCCATCCGTCCATCCGTCCGGCGTCGTCCGTCCATCCGTCTGGCGTCGTCCGTCCGTCCATCCGTCCGGCGTCTTCCGTCCGTCCGTCCATCCGTCCGGCGTCGTCCATCCGTCCGGCGTCGTCCGTCCGTCCATCCGTCCGTCCACTCGTCCGGCGTCGTCCGTCCGTCCATCCATCCGTCCGGCGTCGTCCGTCCGTCCTTCCGGCGTCGTGCGTCCGTCCGCACATCCGTCCGGCGTCTTCCGTCCGTCCGTCCGTTCGTCCGTCCCGCGTCGTCCGTCCGTCCGTCCATCCGTCCGGTGTCGTCCATCCGTCCGTCCGGCGTCCTCCGTCCGTCCGTCCATCCGTCCGACGTCGTCGATCTGTCTGTCCATCCGTCCATCTGTCCATCCTTCCGGCGTCGTCTGTCCGTCCGTCCATCCATCCGGCGTCGTCCGTCCGTCCGTCCATCCGTCCGACGTCGTCGATCTGTCTGTCCAACCGACCATCTGTTCATCCGTCCGGCGTCATCAGTCCTAGAGCACTGCACGGGGTCGGGCCTACCCGAAAACCCGAGCCCGGCCCGGCCCGTGGGCCGGGCCGGTGCGGGTAAAGTAGGTTTCACGGCGGGCCCGGGCCGGGTT
The DNA here is from genome assembly GCA_030522465.1 of Rhipicephalus appendiculatus. NCBI lineage: Eukaryota > Metazoa > Arthropoda > Arachnida > Ixodida > Ixodidae > Rhipicephalus > Rhipicephalus appendiculatus. Next base: position 3,751 of record JALIZH010025139.1, on the reverse strand, counting down.
CGGGCCTGAAGCTCCGGGCTTAGGGCCGGGCCCGGGTTTGAGGTGGCGGGCTCGGGTCGGGCCGGGCCTGGACTTTTCTCAGTTTTTAAAGGGATGCTAAAGTGAAACACTGAATCGGTTTAGACTGATAATGTGTACTCTGAGTACTCGAAAGTCAATCACCGCCACCATAAGTTATTAACGGAGGAAAAAATCAAGGTCGAAGTTCCATTTTAGAATTTCGCGCTGAAAGCTCCGCGCGTGGCGTCACGGATTTCAAACTGTGTTCGTCGTATTTTGGGGGGCACTGGCTGTTTAATATTTCCTGAAACTTGGCATGTAAAGTCTATGGGCCACTCAGAGGTCAATCTATTTCATTTTTACCAATTAGGATCTACGTAGGCCCCAGTAGACGCCGTCAGAATATATGAGGTGATGACTTCTGCTGCGCGAATTTCAAGGTGGCGTCGCCACCCGCATTTTCGAGCTTACCAAGATCCTTGTCCCGGCGGGCGTTTTTATTTTGGAATGGTAAACGAGGAATTTACTGATAATAGAAAAATTATTCTGCTCTTTAGTGTCCTTTTAAGTTTGTTCCAGAGACGTTGCGCATACAAACAGTGAAACCTCGGTGATACGAATACAGCTCATACGAATTTCGGGGTGATACGAATTTTTTTTCGGTCCCGGCCAAGTCCCATTGGCCTGCAATGTAATGGAGTACGGTTGCTGCGAACCGACTTTCAGCCCGCGACGTTTGATACAAACGTACGCTACCAGGTACGGAGAGGTGCTGTCCGCGCTGTCGCGGAAGACGCACCCAGTGCGTGCGCGCGTGGGAACGCAAGCGCGGGCATGCGCGCCGCACCGACAAATCGTCAGAATTATGGTGTAATAAAAACAGTTTTCTTACGGTCAGAATAAACCTTCAGAGACGCATCACGGCCTCCGAAATTATGTGCGCCAATCTTTGAGGCTCTAATGTGCCTTCGCGTTTAGATTACAGAGGGCATTGGCGCCACGCTCTATTTTCTTCTAACGCGTCGACGCGGGCTGCTGTCTTTGTACTGTGTTTACACGTGCCTGCTTCGTGCATCAGACATCTTATGAAAGGTGGACGAGGACCGAAGGCGAGGACAGTCTCGGCAAAGGATTCAGGCCTCACAAGCCCAACACCTCCGCGATAACAAAATCATAACATAGGACCATGGTTCTGATATTTTGCGGCTTTTGATCTATCGCGTCAACGCGCTTCTTTCGCCGCAGTACTCCGTTTTCATGCGAAAAAGCATTCTAAAATTTGGAAGGAGCTACTGCTGTCGCGGGTCACAACGCACCTGGTTCATCAAACATGCGCGTACGGGCCGTACATTTACGATTGCTGGTATGATTGCTGACATCTAAAAACCTAACTGACAATCATTCTGAGTTTTTCCTGACGTTGCTGCGGCCCTGAAAAACATGAAATGAAAATGTGCGCCATCTTCCTTTTGTCGCATGCTAATTTTCCATGCTTTCTGGTGATACGAATTTCGGATGATACGAATATTTTTTGTGGTCCCCTGAGATTCGTATCACCGAGGTTTCACTGTATATGTTTCATATTTTATCTCGAAAAAATACTTCTTTTATCTGGGGCAGGCTATTTGGAGTTTTTTCTTGGATGACTACTGAACTTCTTTTGCTTCTTGAATATAGGGCTCCTTGATTTAAATCGTCTGAAATGGGCGAGCTAAAAAGTGAATATAGACCAGATGCTTTCATAGTTAACATCTGGCTATTCTGGGCTTTATTCGCATTCTTTATAATTTTATATCCCAAATGTTATTCTGTGATCAGAGTAATTAAAGTAATATAATAAATTTATAACTTATCATCGCAAGAACTGTAAAGCTGGGAAACGATCTTGAATATTCTAGCCCTCCATTAAAACGAAAGGACTGCACGGAATCTCGTTACACAGAATCCCTAAAAAGATATTTGTTTTCCGTGGCTCCGTCACGGCTCCCAGTGGTCATGTCACGCGAGATGGACATGCACAGCCTGCTTTGTGCGCCCACATTGTTGGCGTCTGAGCCTTCGTAATGTTCCGCTATAGCAGGGGTCTCAAACTCGCATCAGCTAACGGTCTGCATTAACAAGACTTTACTCCCGCAAGGGCCAGGACCGGGTAGGGAGGGGTGGGGACGCAAGGGCCGGGAAGAAGGGGGTTGGGGTGGGAAATAGGTTGTACCAAATGTCACCTAATTTTGCCATTGGAAATCCCTTTCCCATATCTCATATATTGGTCATATCTGAAGGGTATTTAGTGGCGAGATTCCAACAACGTATCTATACCTATCTCCAAATGACTAAATTCTGGACGCCGATTCTGAAATATAGACTTTTCTTTCACGGTTATGTATCAACGCATGGTGTACACATGGGGTGTCTCACAAGAAAATGCTTTAGACCTGTCATGCCTATTTGGCTTGAGGACGTACTTATAAAGAAAATAATTTTAAAAAAATGGGGTGAAGGCAGTCGTGTGCGGGCTGCGGGGCGCGTGTTTGAGACCCCCAGCGCTATATAGCATGCGTGCGCCGGGTTCTACTTCAGGGGGAAGGGGAGGGCGAAGGTTCGTCGCAGCGCACCCCCCCCCTATTATGTCAATGTATGGGGCCGATTTTGCGCCCCCCTCTTGCCCCCCCATGCCCCCCACCCCCTCCCCCGTGCGCACGCCTATGCTATATAGTGCCAGAGATACATGATACTGCCGAAACAGCCTAGGAATGTCCACGAATAGCATAGGTCCATTAAACAAGCCATCGGGCAAAGTATATTCGCTTACGAAATGTCTGGCTTGAAAAAACACAATTACGAATTCCGTGCCATGTGATTGATGTCCCTTGACCTCGAAGCATATGAGCAAGCGTGGAAAAGTTTTTTTCGTGCCTTCATTACCAAACTGGAACAAACCCCGAAAATAGATCGATATCTATTCGTCCACCTCCTGTCAGTCGTACGCCTGCATAGTCCAATAACCACCTTCTACTAGTACAACATCGTTAGGAAGGCGTACACCATTATAATATGAAAAGAAAAGATAGAACGCGGTGCAACACATGCATAACGTACACTGCTGAAAACATCAACGAGAAGCCCTCAAAGAGGAGTTTTGACATTGAAGAGCGGCATGACGTTCGGGAGCGAGAGAAATGAAGCGATGAGCTGGACAGCTATGTTCATTGTTAATCATGATGAGTGGTTTTCAGCGCAAAACGACCAAGACACAGGAAAAGGAGGGACACGAACACCAGCGCTGCAGTATGAATTCTTCTGCAGTATGTTCATTGTGCAGAAATCGGCAGAGACATCCTACATTTGCTCAAGCGGTGGAACTTAAAGGCAACGACTGGCGACGCCTTCACAATTCGCAAGGCAGATGTACTCCTCTGCGGCTAGCGCAAGCAGTGTGAGAAACTTTAGCGCGGCAGGATATGTTATGCAACAGCGCATGGCGTGCTTAAAGCCGGTATCTTTTGATAATTTGATTTCTTGTGCTATGACATGTGAAGAAACAAGCTGTACATTATGCCACAAAACAGTGCTATATGCTAGCAGCGGTGTGACACATGAAAAGAATACTATGACAAATATTTTTTTCTTCCTTTCGGTAGCTTATACGTATTTATAAGAGTACACCTGGTGCGCGCGGTTCATTATAATTTTTGTCTAGGTTAGTGCAGTCACAAGAACGTAATGAATTTTGATTTCTTTGTCTATTTCTCTT
>JALIZH010025138.1:0-26654 GCA_030522465.1 Rhipicephalus appendiculatus | reverse complement strand
TCTCGACCATCTAGATTACGTTCATGTATCCGCTAAAGTCTGAGAATGTTGTGCAGCAATCTGTGTTTATTACTTTGGTGGGAGGGCCAAACTGCATGGGACACAAGAACAATACTGCAATAACATCTTCTGGATTGACATAACTGTAGTAATGCACATCCCTTTTCATCTTACAACACATGCACATTAAAACGGCTTTAGTGGATCATTTCTTATGCCCCGTTCTGCTCAGCCAGTGAGTAGGGCCTGCTGCACATGTGTCAGGTGCTCTGGTGTGGGTGCAAAACAGCACCTCTGCTTTCACTAGCAGGCTGGCTGAGCGCAGTGAACAAGCATGGTGAATAATATGGAAGAAAATAGAAAAAGAAAACATGGTTGATCCCTCCGTCATAGGAATCGGTATAACACGAAAGTGAAACATGTTCTTACAGAAGCAGTTGAATGTTTGCTGTACATTGACATAAGAGAGCTTGCACAATGTCTATTGTTTGGCAGTTATAGACCCTTTTCATAATTGTAAAGCTAGCTTTCCTGCAATGCAGTTTGCCCTACTAATGGCTGCTGGTCACTTACTGCTAACAGCGTGTTCAAGCGCAGTTTGCTTGCCCTATGGCGCGGAAAACTTTCACCGGGCTCCCTTGATATAAACACGCATGATAGAAAAGCCATGGCACGTTGCACTAGGACCTGCTCTCCACTTGAAGGACGACAGGGGCCGCCATTAGTAGGGCGAAGATGCAGCACAGGGAAGCGCACTTGCTCTTTATGAAAAGGGTCTATAGCACCGTTTAACATGGATGCAGCCACGTTGACGCTTTGTCATTTTTCCGCATTCGTTTTTTACGGGAAAGAAGCCAATTAAAATAGTTTCGCAAAAGATTTTTTCGTTACTGCATTCTTGGGACTGAGGAGGATAGTTCACAGAAATGGCAAAAGCAAGTCGTGTTTGAAATGAGGACGCTGTGTCGCAAAGAGATACACTCAAATATGCTAGATGGTCATTCATCTGGTCTTATCTTCTACCACCAGATGGCACAGTAAATAGAACAGTAAGCGCTTGTCCGTGTCTTTCCTGTCCCTGTCTACGTATCGCGCTCGTACTTGAAAATCAATCATGGAACACCAACTAGCCCAATCAACCATTTTGGCACAGTAAGACTGTCGCATGTAGAGTTCCTGTATATGCTGCCTTTAGGTAGCAGAGTTGCGCATCTGTTTTCCAAACGCCGCTAGCAACCATGCCCTGCGGAGAAGCTGATGCACAGGCTGCGCCCGGAAAACATGGCTGCGCTCGCCGAAAGCGGTTGCCGTCCACCTAGAATCTATCGAGTCACCGTCGTGCGCTCTGTAGCCCATTAGCTACGAACTGGTGCTTTGATTTGCTTTAGATTCATGTCCTTAAGCTTCGACAGCAAAGTATTTACATCGACTCGGCACCGTTTTCGAAAAACATGCTGAAATAATTGATGCTGTAGGCTTAGCGAGTGGCTTTGGGTGCCCCCGGAAGCTCGGAGGACATATATTACGTGTTTGTCAGTTGTTCTTTATCCTCCATAGCTGGCGCCACTTGACTTGGCGGCAGCGGCGGCGCATGTTTTCGGCATTTTCGGCTCTACGATACGCCTTTTCGTTACCGGATAGACTAAAGAACGCTTTTGTACTCCCATGGCACAGTCCCGAAAGCAGGTGTTTCTTCTTTCATCACCCGGTCGTTGACACGCCGGGCACGTCGACTGGCGATCGGCGACAGCCTTAAGCAAGTCGCCTGCAAAAACAGAGTGCGGCTTCGCCACATAGCTATGGTTGCTAGCGAGGCAAGATGGCGGACCTATGCGCAACTCTGCTCCCGTAGGGGAGCATATACAGTAACTCTAGTCGCATGTGTCTATCGCAGAGCTGACTCCTATTCTTTTTCTGTTCAAGCGCTTGGGCACAGTTGGTATTAGCAAGCAGATAGGGGGAGCAGAAAATGCACTGCTTCAACTGTTAAATATTGAATGTGAACAAGATAACGCTCAATACAATGACATACGTTGCTAACAATCTCATTTTCTAAATTTTCATTATTGTTTGCGTCAAGTGCATTGTAGGTGGTTCACTTCTGTAGCAAGTGTACACAGAACACAGAGGTTAGTGGACTCACTGAACTCTGAACTTCCTTTCCTCAGTGAATGACCTTGAGCAAGTCCATAATGTAACAGTGCACCATTCTCATCTTTTCAGAATACAACGTATCCAACCCACCGGTGCTGAGCGAAAGTTCTTCGGGACAAACGGAAGAAACTCAGAGAGACGTGGGACCGTGTGCTTCGGCTCTACGTAAGCGGGACTCAGCACTTCGAAAGCTATTGCCATGAACTTTCGACAGTTTTGTCACAATATTCAGCTGCTGGAGCCAGTTAGCTGAAGTGGAAATAGATATTTAAAAGTTCACTCATTCTACAACTCCAGCCCCATTACACACATTTGGGGTGCAGGTTGGACTCCCAGCCACGGCAGCGGCATCTTGATGTAAACGAAATGCAAAAAGAACCCAAGGTGTCCGAAATTAATCATTAGTCCCCCCACTATAGCATGCCTCATAATTGTATCATAGTGTTGGCAAGTACAACCCTAGCAATTTTTAATTATTAGTGTACACTCCGTTTGGGACCTATAGGGGCGCCTTGAAAACCGCGCGCAGCGCCGCAAGTGGTGCGGCGGGCGTGCAACGTTGAGAATCTTAGAATCTTTGACAGCTATGGTGTCGCAAGCACCCGTAGCCGGCGCCTTAGTGCTTCGAGCTGGATTTAAGATATCGTGATTCTGCCGTGATGCCACCATCAATAAAAGGGAATACCTGCACGAAAGCGGCCACGTTTCCCACGTTAGTGAGCGCCTTGCTGCGCGTCTTCAGTACTGACGGGTAAATGATTGCATCAGGTGTGTGTAATGCAAGATGCTTACTCTATAACCGTCGCGGTAAGTTGTCAATCTTTGACACTTAGAATATTATTGGTGCGTGTCCACTACCCGCGTACTTGCAGAATACACAGAGCATTTAGAATTATCGATGGCTCCACGGACACTCGCCGTGGAAATCACGGCAGTGGCCAGGCGGCGTGCTCTTTGTTGCAACTTCGTGCCACGGCGATTTGCAGCCACCGAGTCTCGCAAAGTGCTTTGCCTGAAATTGTCGCGGCATCATCATCGCTCATCATGATCACAGTCTTTACCTCACCGCTCGCGCTGCTCATGCTTAAGAGCTCGAGGCACAGGCGAGAAAGAGAACGTGCTACGATTTCGGCCAGACAGGACGCCAAAGCCCCGTTTCGTCTTTCGCTGCACCTTGTAAAGTGGCGACGACGACGGCACGGTCACTTCGGCAACCGTCACGTCTGTCATTCACTACAACCTCTTGCGTTATTTATGTTGCTTTCCGAAACACACTGACATGCACATCCGTCGCTACAGCATTCGCAAAGCTTCGTTTTTTTCGTACAGACTCTGTAGTTCTGCTACTCTGCGTCTTAGCTTGATCCTACCGAGTGCGAATAGTGCTGCTGGGAGTTGTGTTTATGGTAATACTATGCTACGTAACTCAGTTCGCCCCTTAACTGATGGTCCTATCAACCCAACAAAGCACTAATTGACCTCGCATTGCATACCCCCAGAACTGCGAAGGGTAGACGGCGAGGTAATAAGGTCCATTAAAATGTTCCATCAGTCTTGAGCTGAATTATAATTCAGCTCAAGACTGATGGAACGTATGCAAGGCATTTTATAAAATGCCTTGCATACGTTTTTTTCTCACCAGCTCTATGGCAGCAGGAACACCATGCAAGATCATTGCACCTGTACAGGTGGTGTCTCAGACCAATTCCAAGCATGCAGCGGCAGAACGCGAGACGGTTGAGGGAGCGGGAACCAAACATTTTTTTTCGTCGCACAGCCGTGATCCACTTATGTCGCTGCCCAATAAAGCAGGGACGAGTCGAGACACTGTGAAACGTCGTTCCGCCGGACACGACGTGTACCTGTTGGTACAGTCGACCACGCAGCAGTTCATTGATTACGATAAACTACGTGCTAGCGGGCGTGGGAGCACGTTTGGTTCTGCTCGGGCTCTCAACGACTGTCTGCTCTGACGGCCGCGCGGTGGCGCGCCAGTCGCAGTGCACAGAGTGTATACACCTTTGCGTACTGTGTATCTGAAAAGTAACTGTCTGGTGAAAATGGTGTTACTTGTGTTATTGCCATTTCTCGGCAGACAAAGTATACGCGAGTCAACGAACAGTTGAAATGCCCATGTGACTCACACTGTTGTATCGCACATCAATCTGCGATGTCATTGCCAGTTGTCATTTCTTTCATTTATTTCCTTTACCTTGCTTTTACAGACACCTAAACTACTGTCAGCATAAATTCAAATGCACACTATTTCACGACCACCGCAGTAATCCGTATTCAAATTCACCTGCATTTCTAACGGTGGCTTCGTTCGTAGTCACATGTACTTGGGACCAGCGATGGCAAAATTACTTAAAAAATGTAATTACATTACAAATCGCATCGGGCCGAGTAATGGCATTGCATCACTATTACTTTTGAAACTCTGAAATTACTTTAACATAAGTTATTCAAGCAACGTTATTCAAGGTTTTGAGTTTGGAAGCTGCGCAGCTTTTCTGTGGGCCTGCCTCATTACCACGCTTCAGGTTTGGCCCTCAAATTCACTTATCTTTTTTTTATTCTTATTTCTTTCTTTTTGTCAATTTTTTATGCCATAAGGGAAGTGGGCATGCTGTATTTAGTGAAAAGTAATTGGTAAAGTAATTATTGACTTGAAATTATTCACTAACATTATATTTATCTTTTTTTTATTCTTATTTCTTTCTTTTTGTCAATTTTTTATGCCATAAGGGAAGTGGACATACTATATTTTAGTGAAAAGTAATTGGTAATGTAATTAATAACTTTCTTGAAATTATTCACTTGCAGTACTCATTACACACAAATGCAACTTCATTACTGTAATATCTTTACTGCCATGTCTTTTTGAGGCTTCCTTTTGTTTGGAACCAGTTACCGAGCCGTTACATGTTGTGCTTCCACGCGCCTATATGTAACGGGCACACTAACAGTACATGTCCATGGCACAGAGATGCACGAGACGCCTGTCTTGCGATGGGACGGTCACACGACCACATAGACATTTCTTATTTCATCTCATTTGCATAAACGGCTTTCCTTAACAGCAAAAGGAAGACCCGGAGCACTTCTCGGACCTGAAGAAGATGGAGCTGGAGTACGAGGACAAGCGCAACACACTCATCAAGTACTACGGTGAGTTCGCGAGGTCTGACTTGCATCCTAGACTCGAGGGTCTCATTGCTCTCCAGTACATCAGAACCCTCGTCTGTATATTCGTGGCTATTCCTGCTGAGAATACTGACTGTTTCTTTAAAGAATAATACATAAACCAAAACTGATTTTCGAAGCGTGGTTTAGGTTTCTGATGAGGCAGAAAGCATAAAGTGGGCTGTAATGTATTGCCACTTGTCAGTACTGAATGACATGTATAGCTGATCAACAGCAATTCTATTTATTAAAAATGTGTATGTTACTTTGATCGAAACGTATGCGAAAATTACATGCTAATAGATTGCTATCGCAAAAGCAGGTGTGTTCAGTGGAATCCATTCGCACTGTGTCATTTTCATTTGTTTATTTTTGTATTGTCACGATGAGTGCAAATTACAACCTAGGTAAGAGTAGTAGTTTATGTAGAAATATGCACATCGCTCGCTATTCATATGTTAACAAATTATGGCTAACATACATATTTAAAGAAACTATATATTTCTTTCCATTCCCACTGCAATCTTGCAACAGTTGTAAAATGTTTGGAGATGTGTCAGGGTCCTCCTGTTAATATGAGAGTGCAGTGGTGTTGTGTAAGTCAACTGACTGAGGCTGCAGAGGCAGTACAGTTGGACACTTACAAAATAGTAACGTTTGTTCAGCTTTTTATAATGAACCTACAAACAAGGCTGAGCGGCAAACTCCACACAGAGAACACCGCTGTACAAACACATTAATGTATCCAATTTTCTTCGTTTGTGCCATTTTCATGTTCACTGGTTATAAATGTCCACATTACTTTAGGGACATAAAGAAGGCAATTTGTTGTTTAGTCCTGATGAATGTTGTTACTCCAGAAAATAATGCGCATCGTCACCCATTGTGTGCCACAAAATTTTTAGCGGTGTCAGGTTTTGTGTCTTGCAAAATGTGAGCTTTCTCTGTCTGATTCGTGCAAGAAAATTAATTTTAAAAGCCGAGTAGCTGTGAAAATACTGCTTTATCGTGAGAGCCATGTATTTCTGAATGAAAACTAGTTGCGTGCATGCTGCTTTGCGGTAAAATTTTTTTAATAGGAGGCGGGTGCGTATACTATGATGCACACCTACTGTCACTTATGTGATACTTTTAGCAAACTATGCCTTTTTATGCAAATTTAATGTGTGGGTTGCATTGGGAGGTCATTTGAATCATTGGCACAGGGGTGTTTTTTAGGATACATATATCCTTCAGTTGTTCTCACTGTACGATTATACCTATTTTAAAAGTGTTTGAACAGGCACATCAGTGAGCTTGCTGTGGGTCCGGGGTCATTTTGCTTTACTTTGATTTGAAATGTTTTTATACGGTTTTTGATGTACACTCAAACCTCATTATAAGAAAGTTGCACGTTACACGAAAATAAGTTCGTTATATCCGAAAATTCGTTATAAAAGTCTATTCCTAACACTATATCTATTGGAAGGCTACTCTTCATTTACTTCGTTATTACCGATATTTCGTTATATCGAGGTTTGAGTGTGCATTCGAGACAAATAAGGCAAAATGAAGTGTGTGAAGCTGATGCTACTTTTTTTTTGTCTCACAAGTAACAAATATTTTGCCTACTGAGGGACAGCCCGCCTACCTCCATTCCTGATTTTCAGAGTCGGTCAAGTTTGCCCAGCAAGTGGAGATTGACCAGATTCCCCTGCCAAGCGCACCCAGTACGCCGCAAGTTGGTACGTTGAAGAATGCCAAATTCTGTCTTACTGTTCATCCACCATTGTTGCCTTTGACAAAGGTGGCCAGTTGTACTTCTGAGCACCGTTGCTCATGTGGATGAAGGGACCGTGTCATGCGAAAATTTTCAAGCCTAATCATAAAAAAAATATATATGTTAAGGAAGAGCTTATTCGAAATATGCCCTTGGCACAGGATACGCGAGCAGCGATTTCTCCCCCTCCAAGCCAACGTTTATTAAAGCAAAGCTCTATATGCAGGGGTGCAACAGCTGCGCCAATTGCGCCAAATTGATACAATTCCCGGTTTTTTGCGCCGAGCTGCACCAAAACCATGAAATTAGCGAAAATTGCGCCACGCTGCGCCAAATGCCCGACCAGCCTCAAAATTTTCTCAGTTGCGATAATTTCAGCGAGAAATGGAGGCCACGCTGGCTACCTGCAGTTTGTCATCAATCAATCCACGCGCGCAGACCCTAACCCTAAACCACGGTGTAAGATATATACTCATTAGGTCAGTACATTCGCGAGACGCGGTCGACCAGATAAAGTAATAACGCCGCGCACCCATCGGTCCGCTGACCGCAGCGGATACCTATCGGCGGGACGACGCAACTTCAAGGCAAAAATGCGTTGCCGTAGCCGCTAACGCTTCGCGGGAAATATCAGTTTCCTAGTCAGCAAACGCGGCTATGGCATGTTAGCAACTAAAGCTGGAAGCGTATGCCGCGTTTCTCGCGCGCGAACAAACTCTACGTGCTGCGGACACCGGCGTTGCCGGCGACCACGTTGGTTGCCATAGCAACGGCACATAAAACATTTTTCTGTCTTGAAGTTGCGTCGTCCCGGCAATAGATATCCGGTGCCGCCGCCGGGCCAATGGGCACGCGCCGTTGTTACTTTATCTGGGCGAACGCGCCTTGCAAGCGAGCCGAGAAGTTGTGCCCTAAACCTAACCCCATCATGAAATAAAAAAAAAGTGGGGGGGGGGGGGGGGGGGGAGGTCTGTAGTGGTGTTTGAAAATTTCGTGGCCTTGTTCTAACCCGTGCAGAATGCTGCTTAAGCCACCTTCGCCGCAGTACACCGGTGTCCTGCGGAAAAGCGTATTAAGATTTGGAAGGGGCTGTTAGCACTAGTCACGGGACACAGCACATTTTGTTCAGTTACTCATGCGTGTATACGCCGCATAATTGTGAGTATGGTCGCTGACGCCTAAAAAAGTTACTGGCAATCATTTGGAGCAGTATATGACATTTCTGCAGCCCTAAAAAAAACTGCATTAGTTTTTCTTTTTTTTTTTTTCCACCCCTACTTCTCAGTTTTACGAATCCCCCGAATTTCAAGGTCGCCAGCTTGGCAGATCCACATTTGAATTCGCGGGGTCTGTCAAAGGAAATGACAGGTGCGGCAAATGCTGATGTGGACTTTTATCATTGTTTGTTCAGTGTAGTGGTTCAAAATACTACTTTTATTGAAATAGCAGTGCTCATGTTCACTCTGCACGATTTAGGTGATGTTGAATGGTTTGTACATCCTTTTTTTCTAATGTAAGCCGTTTATATACTGCTCCAAATTTAGTCTTTCGTGATAAAAAATGGTTGTTTTTTTTCCTCGTAACCTGCTCCAAATTTGGATTTTAGTGCTCCAAAAGTAACATTTTGCTGCTCCAAAAATTGCTCCAAATTCTATTTCGGCTGTTGCACCCCTGTATATGGCTGCGTTCTGGCAGGCCGTGTGCACAGACAAAGGTGCGTAGAAAAACAATTTTTGGCGAACCAATTAACTCAAATAATCTAGTGTTTTCACATGGAGAAAATGTACTCTACTCGCAGATTCAAACGAGACATCAAGTTTTTTAGTATAACGACTTGTGTGCGGAATTGCTCCAGATGAGCTCGTCATGTCGCGACGAATGTGGTCTCAAGAGATAATGTTGGCTCTGATCTACGCGTTCGGGTCGAAATTACGCCAATATGGCCGGAACTGAAGACGGTGCAAACAACACCACGTGTGTTACTTAGCCCCTAAATTGTCCTGTTTCAATCTGTGCGTACTGTACATGGTGTAAAAGTAAACATAAAGATGTATGATTCCACATACATGGCAGGATAGCATGAACAATTTCGCCTCAAAGACAAGACCACTGCCGCAGCAAACAAACATCATTCTACAGGATTTCATTTTGAGACTGCTGTCGATGAGATAATATGCGTCACGGGCAAGAGAAACCCCCGGGATCTTTGAGTGCATGTCTCTCTTTATTCGCTCCATATAGTCAATATTCATAATGTATAAATTCACTATAGCAATATTCACTCTACCAGACCCACCATAGTCATAGCTTTGCTGGATTCCATATTCACAGTGTAGTGGAAGAGCTCTAAATTTTTTCCCTAGAGCTTTCGTTTTATCATACCGTTGTATGTGGCACACTTTGCGTTCTGCTTAAGAGAACACCTTGCATCACCCTCCACATTGGTCTAGTGGTTACGGCACTTGGCTGCTGACCTAAGGTCGTGGGATCGAATCCCGGCCATAGCGACCATATTCCGATGGTGCACATTAGGTGCACATTGAAATTTAGGTGCACATTAAAGAACCACAGGTGGTTGAAATTTTTTGGAGCCCTCATCTGTGGTGTCCGTCATAATCACATTGTGGTTTTGGGACATGAAACCCCGACAATTATTATATTAAAACCACACATCATGAAAGATCTTGTGAAGAGCCACAGCTGTGGCAAAAAGAGAGCAGAATAGACGAACTTGTGCTGAGGCACTTTCTTGTTTGCGTCTTTCCCTCGCAGCCCCTTCACTAATCCCACTTCCTCTTGATGTGCCGTCATCAATACTGAAGAGGCCTCCCCTGTGAGTACCTTTTGCCTTCTTCATTTGGCTCTCTTTAATTGCAAAACGCGAGTAACTTTAGAGATGCCCTTTGCCTTTCTACGCTGTCTCGGCATGCACACAACATTCACTGAGTCACTGTCATTCCTGAGGTTGAATTGATTGGTCGAAATACTAAGAGAAAGATGAGGAAATGAAGACGTGGACAAGCGCACTCAATGCGTTTGTCTGCGTTATCATTTACTTGTCCTTGTCTCAGTATTTGTGCCAATCCATTCAACCTCAGCTATGTACCAAGTAAAAAAGGGTAGGAGCCTCGTCAAGCTGCTACCATAGCAGCTTTTTGCTCTGATCCTTGCATTTTCTTCCTGCATGTTTTATAAGGAAAATGTCAAATAAAGTTGAATTTGAACTAGCCTTATAGCAGACACCGCTAAGGGTCACTGTCAATATGCAGTGACCCCTCGGCCAAGGCACCCGGTGTGCCACCCGGACCACCCCCGGAGCTGTCGGACGACGACGAAGAGGAGGAGAACGGTCAGTCATTCCACTTGCGCTTGCTGCATCTGTTGGTTTATGTCACGTCTCCAAGTACAGCCTCAAAGTTCAGTAAAGTAGTGCACAGCGTATTGCTAGCAAAGTCATTGGGTCTTTTGAAAAACCTCCCTATGTCGGTGCAGACCCAAATATGCATCCTGAAGAAGGTTAGTGCCTTGTTATGTGTATCTGTTGCCAGATAAGCTCATTTCATCCTGCTTACGCTTCCTTTCTTGGAAACACTGCTGTCACTACTTTCTTGCCAAGAATTTTGTGTTGTGCTGGTAATTCTATTGCCATTTGTGACCTGGAAGCGCTGGGTATGTGGTGTTAAAGTAAAGAAAGGCACTCAAGGCAAGTGATCATAAAGAGGTTGCACACCCTTTAATTAGGAGATCATAAACAGGTGCTTTGGTGAGATATTTTATGTACGCTCAGTGTAGTCAAAGACAACACATATAATACATTCATGGCTAGAAATGTAAATAAGGCATGTATTAGTATGTGCAGTGATCTACTTCTAACCCTTTCTTTATACAAGCTGAACTATTAAGCAGTGATGGCAGCATAGTGATGAAGTCAATCATTTTAGTGAGTTTTTACTCCCTGCCCTTCCTTCTCTACCAGTGTTGCGGAATGGGCGCCTCTATTCCATTCCAATTCCATTCAGGGGAATTAGAACTTGCCGCAGTTCCATTCCTTTCAATTCCACGGAATGAAAAAACTGAGCCCATTCCCACTCCGGGAATGGCCGGGCAGTTCAATTCCCATTCCTGCAATTCCTCAACGTAGGAAAGGCATCTTGATAATTTATATTGAGTTAAAAAGTAATGCCCGATAAAGATGATGTCATCAGACGCATTAAGAACTGCAAAAGAACTGCAAACTGTGCCCATGTGTCTAGACGGGGGGTACAGTATTGCACAAGGGTGGGGGGGGGGAGGGGAGTACGAGGTGAGACGGCGCGCAAGCTGGTATACGAACGCTTGCAGTGAAAAAATTGAAGGACACTTTGTACATTCCAAAGTGTGTTCGGCGAAAGCGTGTGGCCATTCCACTGACGGAAAGACGGACGGAAAGACCGACGGACGGACAGACGGACATCCGGACGGACGGACGTCCGGACGGACAGACGGACGCACGGACGGACGGACAGACGGACATCCGGACGGACGGACATCCAAACGGACAGACGGACGGACAGACGGACGGACATCCGGACGGACGGACGGACATTCCGGATGGACGGACGGACAGACGGACATCCGGACGGACATCCGGACAGACGGACGCACATCCAAACGGACGGACACCGGACGGACGTGAGCATGAGACATTAAAGCATCGCGCCAGCGTCAGATGCGAAGCGTCTTATGGCGAAGTTTAATCCGGAGGTGGTGGTGCTGGTGATGGTGGTGGTGGTGTGCGGCCGACCACCCTTACTGCGCATGCGCAAACCCTTTAAAAAAATTAAAGATAAAAAACCTCCTCTCCCCCTCTCTCTCCTCTAGGCATCCCTCCCCGCGGCGACCATACTCACTGCGCATGCGCGTCCCCTCCCTCTCTCTCCTCTAGGCATCCCTCCCCGCGGCGACCACCCTCTCACTGCGCATGCGCGTCCCCTCCCTCTCTCCCCTCCTACGCTCCCCCCCTCTCCTCTAGGCATCCCTACCCACGGCGTCCACACCCCCTACTGCGCATGCGCGTCCCCCCTCTCTCTCCTCTCCTATGCTTCCCCCCCTTCTCTCGCCTCGCGACGCCGACGCAGGCAGCGTCTGCTAGCGAGTTTCTTGGTTGAAAAAACCGACTGCTCGCGCTGCACAACCGTTGGAAAACTGCTGCACAACCGATCTTGACCTCCAAGGTAGTGCCGGTGGGAGATTTCTCCTGCGCGTTGTTGAACACTAAAAATTCGCAGCGTGCGCGTTAACTAAAAGCGGACTGCAGGCCTCTGTGTACAGTCGGAGTCTTCTGTCTCTCATTGCCCATTAGCAGCGATTGGCATGTTCCAGCAGGAAACACCGGTCTATCACTGCGTGATTGCGCCTCGCCAGGTTTTCTCCTGCGCAACGCCGCGATGAGCGCCAGCGTTAACGCCGCCACTGCTTCGCATCTACACATGGTTCCCTTTAGCGGGAGATGGTATAATTTTTTCGAATATGCGTCTGTGACGGTTGGGTTCGTCACATCGCAAGGCGTGTGACGCGAGGAGGATGGAGACAGTGCGGACACACAAAAAGGAAGTTATATTTGACAAGAACGCATTTCAAGAGGGACAATACCACGGGCCCGTGCACGCGAAAAAAAAAAAAACAAAAACAAACACAGTCTCACGAGTCTGCAGAGTCCGGTGCCTTGCGGGGTGCGGCTCGTTGCTTCGCTGCAGGGTGGCCGGTCGCTTGTGTGCACAGGCGAACGTCCCGGTGCCGATGGACCCCCGTCTCAGGCGAAGTCGCCAGCAGTAGGCAGCCGCAGCTCGCTAGACATGGTAGCTGGTGGTTCCGGCGTCTCGAGCACGCTCGCTGTCTGGACGACGTCCGGCAGCAGGCTCTCCCAGAACTCGCACCAGGTCACGCCATGGTCCAAGGACTTCAACGGCTCGAAAAGAGCAGCCCGGCCTTCCGAACCTCGCGCGTAGTTGCGGGTTCGCCCTGGGCTCTCTCGCCACGTCTTGCCGGCGTTCCAACTGCTCTCTTCTGCGCGAGCTCCTTTTTTTCTCTTTTTTCTTCTGCGCGAGCTTTCGAACCGCTTCTTTTTCGTCGTCTTCTAGGGAATGCAGCGCTGTCGTCTGCTACGCCCGCATTATTTCACTTACTTCATCACATTCACCCCCCACTTAAGAAAGTTCTTCCGTTAGAAGAACTTGAGGGCACTGGGGACGTGGTGGTACGCTGACGGAAAAACACCCACACATGCACCATTGCACACCAAAGCAGTTCCGAGCCCCGCACACTCGGCACATGGAACAGTTATGACAGTTCCGAGCACGGCACACTCGGCACGTATGAAAATAGTTGCAAAAGTACACAGCATGAGAGAAGAGAAAATATACACAAAATTCCAACAGTGTCAAGATACCTTTGTGGTATCCCACGATACAGATACAACAATTTAAAGCACATTCTTGTGAAACACACTGTTTTCTTTTACGCATCGCTCATGGACATCGCAAGCGGCTCACTTCGTCTGCGCCCACGTTCTATTACAGTGTACATATGTAGCCTAGAATTCGTGTTGTATCAGACGCCGCCATGATCGTACTTTTTTTCGGCTGTAGAAGGTCCGTGTACCATATACGGTCGTATGTTTCCACCTGCTGTAGGTGGACTCCGCTGATTCATTTATACCTTGTCGAATACCTTTCACTTGTAAGCGACTGTCAGGATAGATAGATTCCGATCTATTTGCGTCTCCAGCCGGTTCCTTTCGTTGGAACGGAACGAATGATCGCTTGTCTGCTGTTTGTGGCATGCGAGCTAATGGTCCCATAGTAGTTCTGACGGCTCGTTCAAGTGAAATAGATTCCAATGGTAGTCGCTTGGGTTTTCGTGTTGCCTGTCGGTTTGCCGCTGCAACTTTTGTCTTTACAACTTTTTTGCAGGCAGCCGACGTCAAGGCATCTCCGGACAAGGATTCATTAGTATAGCCACAGTAATTTTCCGCGCTGGTCGACTGATTTAAGGAACAAAGATGTCTCTTCCAGTCATTGTCAGGATCGGAGACATCACGAACGCCTTTAACATTTCCCAAGACAATGTCATATAAAGGGTTGTCCATGCAGATAGCTCGGGTCTTGCCTGAGAAGAATGGTGAGATGATCTCTACATCTGCTTCAGGTAGCTTCAGCAACCTTCTGTCTAAAAGACAGACCGAGGAAATGTTGCCTGTCAGTTTGCTGTCTGATACGAGGGACCTCTTCACAATAATGGTATCGCATCCCGTATCTCGCAAAACTGTAGCAGGCTGTCCTTCAAGCATACCCGCGGTTGTAGGCACACGTTTTCGCATCGTTTGGGCATTTGTGACCTCCTACGTTCCAAACGTCCGGAAACGCAGTGGAAAGCTCGTGACTCTGGTTTAGTGGCTTGCGGCTCACGTACGCGTTGTAAGGAACACGAGGCTTGCTCGACAGTGCTGGCCTTTTGCTGGCAGTCACCTGTATGATGCCCAGTGCCGTGACACTTTCCACAAAAAGGCGGCTTTGTGGTTGGACCTTTTGTGTTGGTCCAGCAGTCGGCTGCTCTGTGACACTTTTTACCACAAAGAAAGCACTGTGGTCTTTCTTTTTCTTTTTGCCGCTCAGACGTTCGAGTTGGACCTAGTGGTTCACTCAGGTTTTCACCTTTCCCTTTGCCAAGGTTAACCAACCCCTGTGCCTCCAGATAATGATCGGCAGAGTCCGCTAGTTTGTCAATACCTTGACAATTTCTTTCTTTAAGAAACACTGCCAGTTTCTTATGGCATTGTGCGAGAAACTGTTCTGAGACGATCTTGTCTCGTAGAGCATCGTAGGTCCGGTCCGTCTTGGCCATTTCCTGCCAGTGGTCAAAATAACCTAAAAGACGTCCGGCAAACTGCGTGCCCGTTTCTGAGTTATCGGGTTTCACCGATCGAAACTTTGTTCGATAGCCTTCCTCCGTGTACCTAAAGCGTTGTAGTAGCGTTTTCTTTAAGGTTACGTAGTCCATGGCATGCTCAGGTGCCATCCTACCTACAACACTTAAGGCCTCTCCAGTCAAGCAAAGACTTAACGATAAAGCCCACTTGTCTTGTGGCCAGTCTTGGCTCGTAGCGACGCGCTCAAACCGCTGTATATATGCGTCCAGCTCATCGCGTCCTTCGTTAAATGCTGGGATGAGTTTATGCGGACTTTTGTAGCTCTGCGTGGTGCCTACGGGCACACCCTCGGTAAGCTGCCCCGTAGTCGAGCTACCTGCTGTCGCGTCTAACTCACGCAGCCTTAACTTTAGCTCGAGAACTTCCTTCTCTGCCTTTAATCGAGCGATGGCCTCCGCCTCGGCTTCTTTTGCTGCATTGCGTTCAGCCAGACGAGCTTCACGTGCCTCTTTTCCACGTGCGCGTTCCTGGTCAATCCATTCTTTAAGTGCTGAGCCACTCAAACCTAGTTCTTTTCCAATCGCCGTCAGCTTATCTGCCTCCATCATCGACCGTCACACACACACATGCAATGTGATGCTCTTGTTAGATGGAATAAGAGCAGTCCTGTCTCGCGGACGGCAGATATGTGACGGTTAGTTCATCACATCGCAAGGCGTGTGACGCGAGGAGGATGGAGACAGTGCGGACACACAAAAAGGAAGTTATATTTGACAAGAACGCATTTCAAGAGGGACAATACCACGGGCCCGTGCACGCGAAAAAAACAAACAAACAAAAACAAACACAGTCTCACGAGTCTGCAGAGTCCGGTGCCTTGCGGGGTGCGGCTCGTTGCTTCGCTGCAGACTTGTGAGACGGCGCTTGTTTGTTTTTGTTTGTTTGTTTGTTTTTTTCGCGTGCACTGGCCCGTGGTATTGTCCCTCTTGTAATGTGTCTTGGTCGTCTAATATAACGTCCTTTTTGGTGTCCGCACTGTCTCCATCCTCCTCGCGTCACACGCCTTGCGACGTGACGAACCTTACCATCACAGTGTCCGAGCCGTCGACGGCGACAGAAGCAAAAACAAAGAAGTGAAGGGTGGGGAGACAGCAGGCAGCTTGGGCGCCGAGGGAAACAGCGTCACAAGGCATAAGGGGGGGGGTAAGCCACCGCCGTAGTTTCGCACGACAGATACCAACGGCATAGAGCCGTGGTTACGCATAGAATAGACAAACTTCGGAGCAACATAGTCTATGTATATAGGGACAGAATTTTAGTAGGCGCATTGCTTATAAATGTACCGTGCTTGTAATCAGCCAAGCCATTTGAAAAATACTTGTTTATTGTTAAACTCGAGGCTCTGATTTACTAATGTTTGAAGTTGGAAAAACAGCCCGTAAACGAACACATGCTCTATTTTCCGAAAAAGACATAATTCCATTCACATTCCATTCCATGCAAAAGGCGCTTAATTCCATTCCCATTCCATTCCTTCAACCGTTGTCCCCATTCCATTCCGGGGTCACGAAAATGTGGAATGAATCCAGAGTCATTCCAATTCCGGAGTGGCAACTCCGCAACACTGTTCTCTACCATTTCTTCTCTTTACTTTAACAATGTTTCATTTCTGCTGTCCTAAAGAGATGAACATCTCATTAGGATTGTCTAGCATCCAAATTCCACAATCTATTGAAATTCTTGGGTGAAAACATCAATTTTAGACATGAAGTAACAAAGTATTATCAATTGTGGAAGGTCTGCACTTACAGCTAGCTATCTTCAGTAGCTGCTGAAAGTTTCATGTCCCAGAAAATCATTTGTCGTCGTGCTATTAACAGGACCATCAGTGCATTTTGAACTTGCCTGTAAAAGACCTTTAACTGGAATGCTGAGCTGTATGAATTGTGTTGGCTTGAATTCAAAACTTGGGACATACACTCTAAAGCAATTAAGCATAGGTCAGTTAGTGAAACTCTATTTATCTGCTAACAGGCTACTACAGTTTGCCTTGAATGTGGTGTCTGTGTGTGTACTGCGATGTAACAGAACTGCAAAACACGTCACAGAACACCTTTGATGCGGCTTTTTATTGTTAAAATGTTATAAACCAATAAATCTTCCGATAGCTATGGCATAGCTGCATAGCTGTCTTTCATTGGGAAACAGGTCAGGGGCTCTAGCTAAATGAAGGTTGCCTCAAAGTACAAGTGTCACAATGTGCAACCTGGATGGACCTAACTTAAAACACAAGGACGTAGTGTGAGCGAGTTCCTGGGGGTCGTCTCTTTACTGGTCTACTCGTGCACTGTGTTCAATTTCTTTTTTTGCAGAACGTAAAGCTCTAGCAATGCTCCCGCCCAAGCCAAGCAGTAGTCTGCCGTGTTATCAGCGATACTTTTACGACTTCGGGGTGCCGTGGTTTCGTAAGCTTCAAGAGGAGTTAACTAAAAGACCTTTGCAAGTGGTTAGGATTCCAGAAAACATGTTTCTGGAATCGCGGCATGGACAAGGAAGACAAACAACATGAGCGCTCATATCGTTTGTCTTCCTTGCCTTCGTTGTCTAGCACTGTAATCCCTTCAAGTGCATCCAACCAACTAGACCAAAAATCCATACCTTTAGTAACTACAATAATTTGTTCTAGTTCTAGAACTACACCTAAATGTTATGAAATAATTTCAGGTACAATTATTTTCTTTTTCTTCTGTAGCAGCTCTCATCCCACTGTCTCTTGTGCAGCAATCTTGCCGAGATCTCTGCTGTAGTTACCTGAAAGGTGTAGAAAGAATTTGAGCCACCACAGTGGTACACAGTGGTTATGTTGCTCAACTAATGAGCCGAAATTTGTTGGTTCAGTCCCAGCCGCAGTGGTCCCACTTCAACAGAGGCAAAATGCTAAAGGCCTGTGTACTGAGATTTAATTGCACGTCAAAGAATCCCAAGTGGTTGAAATTTCCAGAGCCCTCCACTACAGCGTGCCTTGCAATCATATTGCAGTTTTGGTGCATTAAACCCCGCCAACAACAATAGGTAGGATTTGGTGCTTCCTCAGTTTCATCCCTGTCAGTGTCAGTTGAAGGATCCAAAAGCATGGGATCTCAGTTTAGGATGCACCTAATGCTGAGGACAGAGTACGCGTGCTGAAACAGCAGGACCAACAACTCGGGCAGTTCACAACAGAAAGCTGCTTGTGCTGAGGCCTTTAGATTTTTTATTTTTGTATGTTAAGGAAGGCACCACATATTTGTCAGCATGCTTCAAAATATTTCATGTTAGCAACCACAGAGTATGTGTCACTGGAAGTCAAGTGAAATTGTTTGTGGGAATAGTGAAGTGTTTTTCAGACACTTCAGGCATTCCAGTAATGTGTAGGTATCCTATAACTCTGTGCTACTGTTCTCATTTCATTTTTCAGAGCCCCCGGTTACTAATCTGGAGAATGTGCCTGAAGAAAAGGATATGTCGGGTAAGTACTGCTTATTTTCTACTACGATTTCTCTTTTTTTTTTTTTTTTTTTTTTTTTTTTTTTTTTTGAACAGAGAAATTTGGCTTGTCTGCAGTCTTCTTAGTGTTTGCACAATACCGGATTGCTAAAAAGTGAACACGAGCAGCAGTTTTGGTAGCACCATTCTGTGACAGAGCTTAACCGGAAGCTTTTCTTTGAACAAGAACACTCCCACAACGCAAAAATATTTCAAGTTCATTGTACTATAGTCGGTGACAGCCTAAGAATAAATATAGGCTCCACCCACGAGGCCGCATTGCCCTTATTTTTCATGCTTCTGCCGTGTTGCTGCCTCACGCTGCGGAAACGACGGAACGCGATAAAAGCGTTGCAAAATACTCCGAGCTGCTGCTGCTTCGGTGCACGTCAAAGGCGGCACAATCACAAACTTCAACTGTATCAAAAGACGACCGGCAAGGATGATGCTGTGTACATGTGTATAACAGTTGGATTTTTTATTGGTTCGTCCTAACCATTACGTCGTAGAAAAGAGCAGCTCTATTTGGACGCGCATGACACACATGGATAGTGGTACACTTTACTTTTTATTCTTAGCTTGTCACCGACTATAGTTAAACAACCATATCAATCTAACAGGCATTTAGGCCAAGGAAAGCATAGGGTACATTCGCTGTTGTCTTTTAACTGTAGTGTAGTAATTATTACATAAATTGAAAGGAATTAAAGTGGATGAAAAATCATCCTTTCTGTCGGTGGGATCCGAACCCGCAACCTTCGATCTGGACCCACAAATTTGAGCATGAGTGCGTGCGTCCAGAAAGCAAATACAAGTGATAAAGCTATAATAATCTTTTGTCTTATGGCCGGAGAGACGGAAGTTGTTTCTGTGAGTTGGCAAAACGGGAACCGCAAGTGCAGCGGCGTAGTTTGTGTCAGTCAGCACCTGCACGTAAACAGGCATAATCGTGCCCTGGGGCGCAATAAACAAGGGAGTAACAAAGCGGTCGCCCTCTGAGAGAATCTAAACCAGACAATAATCACTTTTGAGGGCGCGAAAAGCGGAAATAGCCTGAAAGACGAAACTGACCTAGCCACCGCATGCCTGCGCACGACCAGATGTACTATAAGCGATAGCCAGCACACCGCTGTAGTAAAGCGTGAAATGAAAAATGGAGAGACATTGGTGCAAGATAAATATTCCATGTATTCTTTTGAAACTCTTGAAGCATGAAGGGACCAGGAAAAAATGTTCCATTTAACAGAATTTCCTTTTACTGAAAGATGAACAAGGGAACAGAATTCTAGTATGAAATTAATCATATTGGAGGCAGCTGTTCCATTTAAGCAGTAATTCCATTTAAGAGATTTCTATTGAATGAGAGTCACTGGATTTCATAGAATAGCCTTCTGTGGCAGAGCACAGGCGGCGTATTTTGTTTTTTTTCATTGGCTCTCTAATCTTGTCTTATGCAGTGACTCCCCTTGTCTTGAGTAGCTAATGTCGCTGGGCGTTTTCTTCTCTATGGGACCAATGTGGACGACCTATTTGTAGTTGTCTGTTTTATTTCAACTTCGACTTAAAACCGTACTGGCGTTGGCTTAGACGCGGCTGATAGTACACCGCAGGCACTTGTTTTGACCAATACAGCAGAGATAAGTGCCATTGTTACACACGTATCTTTATTATCAGTTGTTTCCTTTATCTCGAGTGTTCGGACACTACTACAGCAGTGTGAGATAAGAAATGGCTGGCAGAATGCACTGGGTCTAATTGCAAAGGGCCGCGCCCCCCAACTTAACAGCCCATAAAAAACAGAATCGGATTGAGAAACGGAAATTCCAATCAATGTATAACGACGTACATTCCTACTACAGTAGTGAAATATTCCAACTGGCATTTTTCAAGTGTACAAATCGCTGAAGGCTTTGCACTAACAGGTACTTCCATCGCCATGTATGGGCTGTGGCTTGTGCAGATTTCAAAGAAAAAGTTTAGTTCAAGCTTACATAAGTCTATAATATTCTATTTGGCTGGCCAAGACAGGCAATACTGTAGCGGATGAGAACCATGCTATGTTAATGGAAAAGACAAACTGTTTTTGAGTAGGTTGCAGTGTTCACTCAGAGGACTTACTGCTGCGGTATTGAATGAGTCTGACATTGGATGAATCGGTACAGCCTGCCAACTTGCTTCTGCAACAAACAGCATTACATTGGCGAAAACTAATGATACGTGTCCTCATTTGTAATCTTTTGTCTGTCGTTTACCACGTGATGTCCTTCTTGCACTCCTTGCAGTTCCCGCAAAGCCACGCAAGATTCGTTTCGCTGACGAAGGTCCCGACCGTCCTCCCGGTGTTGATGACGATTCTGATGTCACCGAGTTCCTCAAAGAGGTCAGTCAGTACCTCCACACACATTTAGTTCATATATGCCAACCTCCGATTTTTGAGACCTGCTTGAAAATTCGGGCGGTTTCACAGCCTCAAGCCCCATAATGTCAATGTCAAGAACGTCTGAAATTACGGACGCTGAAACACTCTGGTGATAGATTTTTTTTTACGTTATTGCCCCACAGGCCGTACGCATTCTCCGAAACGGTCATGAGAAACTTAGTCATCGCACGCTCATTTGGTTCCCTTCTCTCATATCAGGCTTTTTTTTTATCCCTGACTGCCCCATGAACCTCAAGAACTGTTGGTGACAACAGTTCTTCACGTGCACGGACTGACCACACAGATACTGGCCAATTTAAGACTATGGAAAACAGGGACATCCCATTCACATATGACAAAATCACCAGGCACTTCTACCTATTGCATCGACTCTTTCCGCCGCCTAGCACTGAGCTATGCAGGCCTGAAGCACCTACTAAAGGCTATTCCAAATGGCGAATTGCCCAAATCCACACTTATTACTCGTCATGTACCCAGAAATCTACCCTGATGATGTATGCAACAACTGCAAACTCACCACAACTACGCGTCGACACATGCTCTGGGAGTGCACCACTGTGTATATAATGATGCTGACCTTGATGCTATCTCAGCAAGGTGGGAAACTGCCCTGCGTGCCTCAAGCTTAGCAGATCAGAAATGGGCCGTCCATCAAGCCCACAATCCCGCTGTCAGGCTAGACCTTTCAGCCCCAACGTGGGAGATTCAAACGCGTTCGTGCGCATTTTTCAGGACATTAATATAGCATATTCCACCCATCCATCCATCTGCTCAAGTTGCAGGTCCGAAACAGTATCAACTGAAGCCACCGCCGCTGCCGCGTTGATCATCTTGCACGCACAAACCAGCGCTCTTTTGAGAGTCAATCTTTTGCAGTCGTGGCGGGTTCCAAACGTCGGCTATACCTCAATGCAAAGATGTTATGAGGTGAAACATACCGAGAACTTGAAGGGTCCACTATCACGGTATGAGTGCAGCGTTGCTTTTACATATCAGCACTGGAAATGCATGGAGGTGTGATGGCTGCTAACACGCCAATATAATTTAATCACTGACGACCCTGTTATGACAAGTACCTTCAGCTAACTGCCCTGTTGTGCACGTGGCCTAGTGCAGTTTTAAGCGTACTGCATGCTTTTAATAGGCAACAATCAAATGCCTGCGCTGCCATTCAAAGCTGGCTCCATGTGTTCCAGAAAGCAATGCGTCCATGCAGCACACTCAGTGTGCTGCATGGACGCATTGCTTTCTGGAACAAAAAGCAGCTTTCCACCGCCGTATCCATGTGCATTCGGGAACAGAGTGGACATGACTAACACTCTCAAATTGTCCGGAGTGGTGACTGGTTGCTACACCTCCACTGATGACTAAGGTTCATCACAGTCTAACTGCTGACCTTGTATTGTTGGAGGGTTTGGAGTGAGCAAATGACTAAGGTGGTTGTCCTTGATTTGTGAATGTCATAGAGATCCAAGAATTTCTAACAGTTTAGTGTTGCAGGACACTGCTTAACACTACTGCCGCACAGTAGTGTTATGCAGTGAAGCGTACTATCTGGGACCTGTATCCCATAATGAATTTCTGATGTATCGGAACTATTTTGCGACTTCTTAAGATTTTGTGTAGACAGTTCTAACTGTGTAGTCTCATCTATCCTTGCTTTGCGCAGGTCGAAAAAACTCACAGAGAAGCCATGCCGCCCCCGATGCCTCCGCCGATGCTGTTCCGGCACCCTCCTCCGGGCATGCCACCTCCGTCGCTGCCTCCACTAGGTGGTCCCCCCGATGGCCCCGCCCCCCAATGCGGATGGGGCCGCCTCCGCCACGCCCCACCGCCGCTCATGCGACCGGCGCCCTCGGTGCTGTCGGCTCCACCCAGCCTCATTTCGCGGCCCCTGCATCGGGCCGGGCTCCGCCTCTGCGGAAGGGGAGCAGCAGCGACCGGGAAGTGGCGCGACCATCGAGGCCAAGCCACAGCTGCGCAACCTCAGCGCAGACATCATGCGCTTCACGCCCACTTCGTTGCGGGTCAAGAGGGATCCGGCCAAGAGGACAACCAAAGGTAAGGGCCGCTGTCTTCAGTGTTTGTCCGAGCGCTGCTTCGGACTAACTTCACTTCAGGCTCACCACAAACAACACTTGAGTACAGCTAGCATTTTACGGTGATGTTTTTAAAAAAGCTTGAATAGATGCAGTTGAATATATCTGTGTAGAATGGTTATGCAGGAACTGTGCAGTCTTGTGTGAAATCACAGAGATCTACATTCGAACCTTAGAGACACAAAATCAGTTTGTACAAATTATAGGGTGATAAGAATTTTTCTGTGGTTCCGGACAAGGACCATTAGTCTGCAGTGTGCTGGAGCACAATTGTTGCAAAGTGAATTTCACCCCACGATATTTCATACAAACTAGGGGTGTGCGAATATTCGAAATTTCGAATATTTTTCTAGTAGTGTTTGCTATTCGATTCGATTCGCAATGGAATTTTACTATTCGAACTTCCCGAAGACATATACAGTCAACGTCTCATTGGCAGTGGCCCCTTCAGAGTTTCGATATGCTTCACCCCATCACACTTTCGTATTGCGGCAAAGCTGCCTTCCAGGCACTGCCACGGTCGCAACTGTATTGACTCAAGAGAACGCTGGTTCCAACATGGAGATGATAGATGTGGTTGAGGGGGGGGGGCTCAATTAATGCTGTTTTGGACCAGAAACCTGGGCAGGAAGTCCGAAAAATCGGACACCGAAGATTTTTAGCATCCAAAATTTCAGGTGTTCTCATGTACTGTATTGATGTCTACAAGGCAGATTTGGAACTCTGGACTCGAAGGGAGCACACCCTTGTCCGCCACATCAGTTGGGCTTCCACATAAGTTGAAAAGAGGAGGAGAGGCTGAGGAAAGAGCATCTTTACCTTTCACGTGTAAAGTGTTGTCAGCAACACTTTGGTTGCACCAAACCATCTACATAAATACAATTCGGCTTCTGCATTGCCTCATTCTTGATAAGACAACTGTGAAACACCACCCCGCCAGCGCATCATCAACCTAGCCAGAAGAAACACTTTCATGTTGCTATCTCATAAGGTTATGCTTACGAATCCTCTCCAACCCATTTTTTCTGCAATTTCGCTTCGAAGTATTAGAAAAATATTCCAGAAATATTCTATTTGATCCGCAGTCACGCTTCAATATCACTTTGCACCCAAAATTTTGCTATTCGCACACCTCTAATACAAACATGTGGTAGCGCACAGGTATGAACAGGTAGTGCCTACGCTGCCGCAGAAGATACGGCAATCACATGCAAGTGGTATTCAAGTGCGGGCATGCACATTAGGTACAGAGTTCGGGGCAAATTAAAGAAACCCATGTGGTAAAGCTCATAGTCATAATATGGTCCTGGCTCATAGAGCACCAGTACAGTAAAATCTCGTTAATTCGACCCCCGTTAATTCGGAATTTCGGTTAATTCGGCCGCGGCGTCTGGTCCCATCCAAAATGTGCATTGTTCTATGATTGAAAACTCTCATTAATTCGGACAGATTCGACCCGCGCTTAGGTTAATTCGAACTCCCGACCGAGGTCGGGTGGGTCCTGTCACGACGGGGAAGCAGCGGCGGAATCCGCCGCGGCCGCGCTTCGGGTCCGAAATCGACGGCGCACCTAAACTTCCGAGATCGGATCGTGGCCTCCGAGATTTAAAACGAAGTAAGAATGAGCTCTGCATCTCGGAGGCACAAAAAAAAAAAAGCATGGCGCTGGTTTTCAACCAAATGAAAGGCGCATCGCTACTGTCATCAGCAACTGGCGAAGATGGAGACAGTTGGAAAACTGACGTGCGTCGTAGGTGTTCTCTGTCGTTGCGCGTTCAGTTTCGCAGCTCCGCTCGCAAGCCGGCACACGCGGCCGACGCGTGAACTTGCGGCGCTGCTGTTCCATTTTGCTTCACTTGCCATGGCCACCGGGATCGGCTACGGCAACACAGCATTGCTCCCATTGGCGCGTTGCCGATGCTCATCGCAGAGGCAACGCACCTGCCGCCGCGAGCTCGGACGCGCGAGTAGGCGTTTGCGACGCGTTGCGCGTTTCGCGACGCGTGAGGCATGAAGCAAGATGGCACAGCAGCGCCGCTAGTTCTTGCGTCGGCCGTCGCGTCCCACTTAGGAGTTGCCGTCAGGAGTTGGCCGTCTTAGAGGACATTTGCATGGTTTCCTCAAACAGTGTGCGGGGACTAAGTCACCTGCAGGAACTCCGTAAAATTGTAACTGCCTCGCACATTGTCTCCGCGAAGCAAACCGCGATCACCGACTTTTTTTAAGAAATAAAAGTCTGATGGTGTAGGATACATTTTTCAAGTGTTTTGAACGTACTCGCGATAATTCATACCCTCGGTTAATTCGGACATTTTCTCCGGTCCCATCAAGTCCGAATTAACGGGGTTTTACTGTATTAAATCACTGCTCACTGGAGTTTGAGGCTTATCGTAAAATTCCAAGCAAGCGCCCCTTCCCTTCAACAACTCAAAATTCTAGAAAGGAATTCATGGGCGCAAACCAAGCACATGGACAATGGAAAGGACACGGACAAGCGCACACTCGCTACTGACTTTTATTAAATGTTCTTGGTTTGCGCCTATGAATTCCTTCCTAGCTATGCACCAACTAGCTAGACAGCAGGTATTATTGAACTCAAAATAACTAACACAGCTTTAATAGTAATTACCATAGCTTTATTTGCCTCTATGTGATCTGGTGTATTTAATTTTATTATCTGGTTATCAGTTATGGGTAGTCCAACGGACCTGCGACGCAGCAGAGAGACTTGGTCTTTCTGTTCCGACGTGCGAGCGGCCTGCAGCTTGCTAAAGCGCGTTCCGAAGGACCCAATCAAGTTTATCCATCCATCCATCTGGTTATCTCTCTTGGTGCAATTCATTTTGTCCCTGTATTGTTAGTTTAGATAACGCAAGATAACTATGCTCTGTTTATAAAGTGATTGTTATGTATTTCTTTTCCACTCCTGTAATAGACCTGTGTAAGGGCTGATAGTATCTGTCAATAAATAAATGAAAATTCAACAGCTTCAACAACTTGTTCTGGGATTTTTCCTGGAACAGCACAGAAATTCTAAATTAGCAGTGAAATTTGAATGGGCGCTTGCTCGGAATTTCACGGTAGGTAAAGTTGACAGGATCCCACTTTGGTCACGTGACCATGCTGGTGTTTCCTGTGCATGCTGTGCATCTGTCGCCAAATCATGAGGATTCGTGCAGACCTTATTTCACCATGTATCTTACATCATCAACACTTCGAGGTGAAGTTCGTTCTGTTTCATTATTTTCCGCACTTTTTCTCGGATTTCAGACGTTCCCACAGCGCCTACGGTGTCGTCTGTGACGGCACCCACGAAGGACGACGCCTACGAGCTCTTCATGAAGGAAATGGAGAACCTCCTCTGAGTTCCAGCACGCACATTGTAAATAAACTTATCTTCATCACGGTCTCAAAAGTCTGCTTGTCTCTACTTCAAGTGCTTTCTCTATTTCAGTTCGGGCGCTATCGTAATTAAACAGCGATAGCATTTTGCTGCTTGCGAATTCCATTTCTTACCATTGCAGCTGTAGTTTGGTGGGAGACAATGCAAAATGTTTCTGTGACTTTCAGTTTGGTAGGCAAACA
>JALIZH010025137.1:0-20316 GCA_030522465.1 Rhipicephalus appendiculatus | reverse complement strand
GAGCACATTCTTAAGCAATGCAGGGTGATTCCACGAGAGATCGAACATGCATGTCCGGTCGATATTTTTGTTTGGTCTGGGTTTTTTATATGTTATGCGGGCACATTCAAAGTGCACGGAACCGAAAATTTTCTTTACGAAAAACGCTCCGAGCGCGAGCAAAAAATATTTGAAGGTGGCGGCGCGGGCGTCTTGTTTTTGCTCACCGCAATATTTTCGGATTTCGCGGCCGAATTTAATGCGAAATGTAAACGTGGCGTCGAAAATATTTTGTGTTGGTTTTAATAGGCAATACTGTGAACTACATCCATGCTTTTTTGATGCTGTCCTCCAAACGGAAAAAATGTAAAAAAATGGCAAACACGGCCCAAATCGAAAATGTTTGCTAAGTTTGATGCGTCTTCGCCCGTTTGCTATTTTACGCACAAACTTCGAAACTGTGTCACGTATAGAAAAAGGCCTTTGAAATACTTCTGCGAAAGGTCGTTTCCCTACAAGCAGCGTAAAAAAAGAAAAAAAAATAGTTAAAACAGCAAGTTTTTCCAAAAAAAGCCCATTTTCAAAAAAACAAAATAAAAAAAACCCCGGTCTCAATTTTGACGAAAATTTTTTTATCGAAGAGCGCTTATGTCAGTCAATGCACGGTTTCAATATCATATGTCCTCATTTGCTTTGTTAACGAGATATAACGGGCCAAAATGACCCTTGCTGTGTGTTCTCACTTCAGTGCCTTTGATGGTTGGTATCAGCTTGCACTGTGCGTAAATCTACAGTACTAATTATTTTGCTGCAGCAAAACCTCACTCTGGTGGCCTGTCTTCAGGAAAAATGTATTCTCAGATTTTATTTGTGTCTATCGTGTGCGGGGGTGGGCTGCTTCCGCTCTTTAAGAGACTACGCGTACATAGTTTGCAGCCTTCAACCTCGCCTACAAGCACCAGAAAAAAGGTGGACGCACCTGTTCGACATATTAATCGCTTCATGTTCTTCAAGAAATGCTTGGTGTACCTCCACGTGGTTCTCAGATGTAGACAAGCTTTCCATAAGACGCGTAAGGCAATGCCAGCAGAACTCCGCCGCGAATATTCTCATCATACGTGGCAGTGGCCTCCGCAGGTAGGCAACAACAGAAACATTAATGGCAAAAAAACAGAGAACATTTACGCAACGAAAATGTTATCGAAACGTGGGAGGCCAAGCTCGCCTCGGAGCACCTGGACCAACAACGACGTCTCGTCGCCAGGGCCAAGGAGGCAGCGAAAACCAGAGGGTTCCTGGAATGAGAAGACCTCCCACCTTGGGTAGACGCGGGTCTTGCACCGCGATACCGTTTCGCGAAATAAACTTTCATTCCTCTTCCTCATCTTCCTCAAGAATATTCTTATTGTGAACGCGTAAATAATTGGCACAGAATACTGGGACCTAATCATGGGTCACGCGCATCGTGTGCAGCGAACAGACCAAGTCGATACGTTTACACTGAACAGCGCCACTCTCATTCTCTCACTTATGCGCTGCTGTCGTGAATGAGTTTCCGAAATTGCTCATGTTTTCACGCTTTATGACCAAGGCTTTGTCTGTCTAAAGCAGGGGTCTCAAACACGAGGCCCGCGGGCCGCATGCGGCCCGCGAACCTCTCGTCTGCGGCCCGTGGCCCGCACATGTTCGTTCTATACTTTTTTTATTGTCGTAATAAGTATGTTCGTAAGCTACACAGGCATGACAGGTCTAAAGCATTCTTTTCGTGAGACACTCTCTGCAGCCACCATGTGTTGATAGACTATCGTGAAACAACGCTGTCTTTCAGAATCGCATACGAGATATGGGACAGCTGTTCTTTCAAATGGCAGCGTGTGCTGAAAATACACAAACTCCCCCCCCCCCCCCCCCCCCGCTTTCGGCCCTTGCAGTACTAAATTGTGTGAATGCGGCCCGCTGGCTGATATGAGTTTGAGACCCCTGGTCTAAAGGCTTTGTACTACGACAATTAATGTGTGGGTCAGACTCGTAGTCGAAATTAAGGATAACGTATACATCTGGAGCCACCAGTAGTCCCTACTGTTCTCGACAAGCGAAAGCACTTTAGCAAAATTGCCGACAAAACATCATAAATTGGGCAGCTTCGGCCACTTGTGGCTTAATCACGCCGCACCCACGTTTTCTGGCTGCTGAAACGCTGAGGTAAAGGTCGAGATTATACAAGATGACGTTATCTGCGACGCCGAAAACATGAGATGGCGGGAAGCGAAATTCACGGCTCATATGTGTGGCTGAGATAACTTCTTACAAATGTTATTTAGGCCCACTGTGCGTCAAATAGATAAGATGGTTAGAGCATCCAGAGCACGTAACGGAAGGGAAGCAGGCAGTGAGAAAGCACCTCCATAACACGGCGTGTGGCATTTAGTTACAAATTAAGCTAGCTTGTCGCTGAGTAAAGGTGCTCTTTTTTGTGTGTGCAAGACGAGTTTCGGCAAAGTCACCTAAAGCATGTGCTCGCAGTGTCTCGCGTGGTCCTGATTAGCGAATAATGGTGGGGTAAGTTGAGGTTGCAGGCTGCAAACTGAGGATATTCGCGGCGGAGTTCTGCTGGCTTGCCTTACGCGTCTTATGGAAAACCTGTCTACATCTGAGAATCGCGTGGAGGTACACCAAGCATTTCTTGAGGAACATGAAGCGATTAATATGTCGAACAGGTGCGTCCACCTTTTTTCTGGTGCTTGTAGGCGAGGTTGAAGGCTGCAAACTATGTACGCGTAGTCTCTTAAAGAGCGGAAGCAGCCCACCCCGAACACGATAGACACAAATAAAATCTGAAAATACATTTTTCCTGAAGACAGGCCACCAGAGTGAGGTTTTGCTGCAGCAAAATAATTAGTACTGTAGATTTACGCACAGTGAAAGCTGATAACAACCATCAAAGGCACTGAAGTGAGAACACACAGCAAGGGTCATTTTGGCCCGTTATATCTCGTTAACAAAGCAAATGAGGACATATGATATTGAAACCGTGCATTGATTGACATAAGCGCTCTTCGATAAAAAATTTTCGTCAAAATTGAGACCGGGGTTTTTTTTATTTTGTTTTTTTGAAAATGGGCTTTTTTTGAAAAAAACTTGCTGTTTTAACTATTTTTTTTTCTTTTTTTACGCTGCTTGTAGGAAAACGATCTTTCGCAGAAGTATTTCAAAGGCCTTTTTTCTATACGTGACACAGTTTTGAAGTTTCTGCGTAAAATAGCAAACGGGCGAAGACGCATCAAACTTAGCAAACATTTTCGATTTGGGCCGTGTTTGCCATTTTTTTACATTTTTTTTCCGTTTGGAGGACAGCATCAAAAAAGCATGGATGTAGTTCACAGTATTACCTATTAAAACCAACACAAAATATTTTCGACGCCACATTTACAGTTCGCGTTAAATTCGGCCGCGAAATCCAAAAATATTGCGGTGAGCAAAAACAAGACGCCCGCGCCGCCACCTTCAAATATTTTTTTCTCGCGCTCGGAGCGTTTTTCGGAAATAAAATTTTCGGTTCCGTGCACTTTGAATGTGCCCGCATAACATATAAAAAACCCAGGCCAAACAAAAATATCGACCGGACATGCATGTTCGATCTCTCGTGGAATCACCCTGCAGGTATGTGTACGTATTGAAATCTCTCTGGGTTTGTGGAGTGAACTTGTGCGCATGTGGCGCCGTATATGGCTAATGCTGCTGAGCAAACACTTCAAGAGACAATCTCGATTATGAGGGAGAAAACATTTGAGGGACATAGCTCAAGATATCATCAAGGTCTTTGTTTAACTCAGAGCGCTGTTGTTCATGGTTTCATATCACGCTGACAACCTCATCAAGTGTTTCTTGCATGAGACGTTTGAAGTCGCTAA
Source organism: Rhipicephalus appendiculatus (assembly GCA_030522465.1). NCBI lineage: Eukaryota > Metazoa > Arthropoda > Arachnida > Ixodida > Ixodidae > Rhipicephalus > Rhipicephalus appendiculatus. The sequence goes on along the minus strand of JALIZH010025137.1, from coordinate 16,426 downwards.
AGCCATCTTCTGCAGCGGATTTAGCGATGATGTTCTCTTCAGTCAGCTTTAAAAAATGAACACACCTTCTTTTGCATGTTTGCAACAAAATCGGAAGCCGAAAGTTTTCTGCTTGGGTGAAGGGGGGCTCTCTGTTGGAACGCGTGCATCGCCGCTCGTGCCATCTGCAGATGACACGTCGTGCAAGGCACCCGAAACCTCGCTGCTATGGGCGTCTTCCTAAACGAACGGTGCCACCGTCGCGGTATTATCAATGATCACATTCCAGTGGCCACACTCGGCAGTGTGCAACTCATCTTGCACGTCAGTGAGATGGATGTAGCGTCTGTGGCAATGGTACACATTCTTTTTTAGAGAGTCTTCAAGGCTGTACATTTTGGGACACCCATGAACGCCGCACGCGGTGCAAAAGTTGCGTTGCCAGCCATGCGCATCACGACTGTGCGTTGTAAGCAGCATATGCCTGTTTGAAAAGAAAGGGCACGTCGAACAGCCATGACGCAACGGCAGGCAGCTAGCTTGGCTTGAAATTGCGAATAAGTTTCAGTTTAGTGCCAGTCACGCACCTCAGTTTCTATAAATCTTCATAGTTTTAACATCCTAATCTGCTTGACATGGGCCAAAGTGTCATCCTCTTCAACACAGAAGTCACTCATTTATTCCCAGTTCACTGAATGTTGACCAATGCACCGGCCATAACAAGGTAAAGTAGATACTACAACCAAAGAACATCTACTACATCCATAACCGCAGACCACGATCCCATGAGGTTACCACGTCATCAAGTGAACCATCAAGAAACGGTAATCTACGATGCTGCAGCTGCAATTCATAGATTTGTAACATACTGACATCATTTCATTAGATTTAACGCGAAAGCGTTAAAGAGCTCGTTTCGCAGAAATTGAGGCGTCGGTGTTGGCGTCGTTGGTTGTGAGCGAAAAATTATCATCTTGTCCGTGACCGAAAAATCGAGAAAGATGCAAATAAAAAATAATAAAAAATTACGGGTCCGAGTGAGGATCGAACCCAGGCTGTCTGCGTGGCAAGCAGGTGTTCCACGACACAGCCACAACTATGCTTTGAAGTACAGTGAAAATAACTTTCTCGGCTTGGAAATGCAGTGAAAATAACTTTCATGCTTCGCAAACGCATGCGTCTTTTATATAGGCGTCGCAATATAACATGTAATATCCCAGTAATATTGCGAGGTAGAAGCGTACATTGCCATCAGGCGTCAGAACATGTGACTATCATAACGATTTCGTAGTTTAAAGCCGGCCACCCATTACAAAAGGCGCACACTTTACTGCGCGTATTCTCTTAACACCACGTAGTGGGTGCATAGCAAGTATGCACTAAGTAGTTGAAGTCATAGAGTTTCCTAAAATTAACTAGAGGGGACTCTGGCGCTGCGATCGTTCAGCCAACATGGCCAGAAACCTCTCGCTCTGCAGCACGCGGCGCTAACCATTCAGCCACGAAAGCGAACGGCCTTCAACGTTCAGACGGCGAGCTATTTATATACAGCGAGTTTTCAGCGTGTTTTCAGCATTACCAGCGATATGGCGCAAAGGCCGCGCTCGGCGGGGCTTAGCTGGGCGCCCCGGCGTTCGTCGCGACGCGCGCTCTCAGGCGCGCTTCGCCCAAAGGTGGGGCGGGTGGGTGTAGATGCCCGTGGGCGCGCGCACTTAGCTCGCGGTGGCGGAGAACGGACTTTCGGCGGAACGATAGCGTTGTAGTTACCGGGCGCGCGAAGGTCACATCACTCGCTGCAGTCCCCCCGTTTGCGAAAAAAGCACGCTTTTCAAACACAGCGAAGTAACAACTGTGACAATTGTTAGTTCGCGCTCGTCTGTACCTGTGAATACGTTTGGTGCGTCGTTTTTGTTTGAGCAGCGCGTTAAGTGTCGAGCTGTGAATGTTTTTAGTTCGCTCTCGTCCTGTGCGTGTTCTTTTCGTGCAGCGCGTGAGCAGCGCGCGGCACGTTTCGACCTGGTTGCCATTTGTCGCTTGACATTCAAATTTGTTGCTATCGCATTCATTGCTTCGCCTTGTGGCGAAACTGACTTTTTTACGATCGCTCGTAACTTGCGTAATACCGCACTGATAGACTTCCAACTCCTACAATCTGTATTAGTCACTACGCTGTTCAAGTTTGAACAGTCTAGCTGCAATAGTCCCGAAGTTTTTTTTTTTTTATTGCGTGAGTTTGCCCTACGGCATCAATACATATCACACAAAACTGTGTAGCTGTGTTTCCTCCATGAAGTCCAGGAGGGACCTATGGTTCGGACCGTAAATCCATCGCTGCAAGTCAGGCGGCCTGGTGTGCTGAAGTCCCGCACGCCGCAGATGGCGTCGACGAGCCGCTTGAAGCCCAGGGCATGTCGATAGGAGGTGGTTCAGGTCTGCTTCCCACACAGGCGCAGGACAGAATGGGCAGCTTGAAGTTGTGTCGGTGTAGCCCCACTTCGCGCGGATTGAAGGCGTCACAGCTGCACCCACGCGAACCCTTCGGAGCGATACCTCCTCTTGACGAGTAAGTCCACTCGGGAGGTCATGACCACGCGGAGGTATGAGAGCTCGCGTGGTGCGCCGAAGATTTTCTTTGTGAATGTCCACAGTGTCAGAAGGTGGCAGCAGGAGCAGAGGTAAGGGGTACATGACGTTTACAGGATGGCAAGCGGCATGTGCCGCGGCATGAGCCAGGACACTAGATCGGCGAATCCAACACACTCGAACTGAGCACGGATAAGCTGCAGCGCAACGGTGAAATTGCTCTGCTACACCCACAGAACGGTCAACGCGACGAAGTACGCGAACAGCTTGCGTCGAGTCCGTGTAAAGGATCAGGCTTGATGGGTGGTGCATCTCGACGAGCGGTTGAAGTGCGGCAAGACCATCACAAAGAGCAACTATCTCTGCTAGGACGGATATGATGGGGATGTCTAACGCATAAGCGCAGGTCTGGTTGACATGTGGATGAGAAGGGCACACTAAGGAAGTGTGCAGTATAGACGATGTCAACCCGGCGTCCACATATGCTCGTAGTTCAAGTGTCTGAGATGCAGGAAATAAAGGGCGGAACGGTGTGCACCTAGAGATAGTGTGTCCGTTCACCTCTTGACGGATACATCCCAGAGGCTTGTTGGTGGTCACTTGGCAATGATCCCATGGTGGCACTGACAACGTAGGTTGGTCAAGCGAAGGGGCTTTAGGGTCCATGTAATGCGCTAAGGCAGCAGCCGCAGGAACACTGCTGTGCTTTATCATCCTTGCCTTGCGTCTTTGGTGAATGAGCTCGTCTAGCGTATTGAGCTGTGCTTCTGCCTGGAGTGTCGGAATCTGAGTGAACCTTGGAAGGCCTGTGATCACACGCATGGCTTCACGATTCAGAGTTTCCAATCGCGCCCATTCTGCTTTCGTGAAGTGCTGGAACTGTGCTTGATACACTAATCGAGGCTGGAATACCGAGCATACCAGTTGCCGTGCGATGCGAGTTCGCGCTCCTCCACTTCGCTGAGCGATGCGACGAAAAAAGATGCAGCATGCTGGAGGCGGCTCTGCGTGCAGACCGCAGCCATAGGGAGGCCGATCCAGATGCAGAGAAGTCTACACCAAGGACGCGGATTGTAGACGCCTCCGTGAGAACACGACCATCAAGCGTAAGTCGAACAGGGGTTCGGTCAAGCTTGCGGCGGCCCCACTTATTGGCAATGCTCATGTAGGTAGTCTTTTCTTGTGAGAGTGTGAGTCCCACTGAAGAGCACCAGGAAAATGTTGCATCGAGCGCTGCCTGCAGTGCCCGCACTTGATGGTCCAAAGAAGAGTGAGTCGACCACACAGTCACATCATCAGCATACATCAGAAATTTTAAGTCGGGAATGCTTGATAGCTTCCACGCCATCGGTAGTAGTGCAACGTTGAATAAAATTGGCGCAAGAACAGACCCCTGTGGAACACCACGTCGCGTGTTGAAGTGGCCGTAGCTGTTACCCAAGATGCGGACAGAAAAGGAGCCCTCTCCAAGAAAGGAACTGATGAATGCTCGGACACGACCAGGCAAGCGAATCCATTGAAGAACCTCAAGGATTGCTTCGTGGCTGACGTTGTCATAGGCTCGATGTATGTCCATTGCAATCAAAGTTCGTACGCGGTGTGAGCGGCCACCTATAAGCATCGCGGAGGAGAGGTACTCTAGGCCATCCTCGGTTCCAAGTTGAGGCCGAAATCCGATCTGGGCGGGGTGATACCACTTGAAGTGTTCCAGCCACCACGTAAGGCGCGTAGCCACCATTCGCTCCAGGACTTTACATAAAGTTATAGTGAGTGCAATTGGTCGGAGGTTCCCGAGAATGCCATTGGGTTTGCCTTGTTTGGGGATGGCTACAACAACCGCATGTTTCCATGACGCTGGGACTTCTCCCGATATCCAGACACCATTAATGGTATCCAGAAGCCACATAAGGGCCGGCCCTTCCATGTTTTTGTACACTTCATATGTTATGCCATCGATGCCTGGAACTGTCCGAGGTTTAGCCTTGTCAATCGCCGCCAACAGCTCGGCCATAGTAAATGATGACTCCATACCTTCGATATCTTCGGGGCGTGGGACTGCTCCCGCCTGTTTCGGAATGGAGAACGGCCTTGGGGATGCGGTTGGGGCACTGTCGAAGTTTGGGTACAACGACCTCGCAACCTCCGGTGCAAATAGAGCAGGATCCTTCCCAGACGCCAGACACGCTGTGGATACCGAATCAGGTACTCGTGCACCTCGCTCCATCGCCCGAAAGGTACGCCAAATCGAATGAGTTGTAGAGGAAGGGCCAAGCGACGCACACCATTGCATCCAGTTGCTTCTGGAAAGACGCTTTTCATGTCTGCGAGCCACTGCAGTCAGTCGGTTGAGGTTGTACCGATCCACAAAAGAATCTGGGTAGCGAGAAAGAGCTTTTTCTGTACGACGTCGCTCTGCCCACAAGCGTAGCAGTTGTAGATCAGGTGTGGGGCGGCACTCGTCGACCCAGGAACTCACGGTAGCTTTGGACACTATAGTTCGAATGACGTCTAATGGATCTTCACCGGTGGCCACCGCAGTTGCCGATATCCACTCACTTAGCTTAAAGCGGAATACATCCCAGTTCGTGACATGGCACTTACGGCGCAAACCTTGTGGTCTATCCGTGTGCAGTCCTACGTGTATGGGGTAATGGTCACTACCCCAACAATCTGGTTCTTGTTTCCACCTGGGTGATGCATGGCCGAGCCACCAAGTGAGGTCGGGAGAGTAAGCAGGAACACCAGCATGGTCGCGGCGTCGAGTTGGTGAGTCTGGTGAATTTAGCAGCTCGAACTGTGTGTCCACGAATGCTTCCATTACCATTTGACCCCTTTTGCTCGTAGTGGGGTAACCCCATGCCATATGCGGCGCATTAAAGTCCCCCGCCACTAATATTGGTCGACCAGAGTACGTCCGCCGTAGATGTCGCAACCACCCGAGATTAATGTGCGAGTTCTGTCCACTGTATGGTCGCACATAACAGGACACCAGAATCACGTCAGTGCGATGGAGTCGAACCAACACGGCAACCACTTCCTGCCACCGATTGCACCAATGTGTCAGGGGGGATGGGTGACTGAGGAAGTTTGTTGGTGACATACACAGCCACTTTTCCAGGGGTACAGTCGGGACCGCCGCAGCGCTTGTCTACGATACAGGGGTCAGCATATGCGTTAAAACCGTAGAGGCGTGGTAATGAATTGGTCTCTTGTAGAAGCAACGCCCATACAGACAGTTTGTTCATGCGTATGCGCTGATGAAGCTCGCCAATCTTTGTTTTCAATCCGCGGCAATTCCATTGTAGAACACCAGGGAGAGACTGGTTGATCACCTGGGAAGTCATTTTGGAAGGTTAGCTGCTAACACCACTGATATGTTTTGCAGTTGTTTGGCTACAAACTGCAGCAGTTCCGTTGCCGACAAGGCACCAGGTGAGACAGGCACAGGCTGAGACTGGTGACATGGACTCTCCGGCACACACGCTTGTGTGCTCAGGCGGTGTTCGGGTGATTTGGTGATGCGTTGACGTATTGCGGCACGACGCTGCGTCAGTCGACGGACTTCTTCTTGCAGAGATGTCAGGCGTTTATCCAGCTCAGCTAAAGCGGGATCTGAGTCAATTTCCTCGTTCAAAGACGGCGTGGCCACTTGTTTGTTTTTGGGACGTTTCTGTTTTACTGCCTCGCAGTATGTCAGGGGATTAGGCGGCGTAAGAAAAGCTTCTGATTGAGTGTCATGATCATCATTATCTTCTTCTTCTTCTTCTTCTAGTGGTGCAAAGCGATTTTTTGTGAGCACTGCACTAGTAGCGCCTGGGTTTGCTGTGTTGAAGTTTTTGCGGCGTGCCTTCCGCTTAGCTTTCGTGGCTTGTTGCTTGGTGGGGCAAGCCTTGTCTGTTATTGCATGGTCATTTGATTTACACAAGCCACACTTATATGTAGGTGCATCTCCCGCTGTCATGTTGGAATCAACTCCATACGGGCACGAGGAGCGCATATGTCCAGTACGGAAACAACTGTAGCAATGAACTACTGATGGCCGGTAGGGACGAAACTGCACTAAGCATCCATAGTAAACAATGCGCTCGGGGGCAGTTGGAGGACCCCTCAGAGTGACGAGACACGTTCGACCTTTTCCCATGTAACGAGCACTCACCACTTGGTGCGAGGCACAAGTTAGACACCTCACCAACTCCTCTGGGCTTTCACCCATATCCACGCCGGTGACAACATAGCGGCGAAGGTCGGTACCCGACGTCAGGTAGGCTTGCACAGCTACTGTTGTTTCTTCAGACGTGGCCACAGCCTGCAGCGTACGTAGTCGATCCACATCCTGGAGGGAGCGCACCCAGACCGATACAGTGTTCGTGGATTTGTGGATGGCAAACCCTTGAAAGTTGCTTGTCTTGAGGCAGGAATTCAATGCACGCTGAAGTGCACGGTTTGAGAACGATGCCACATCGAAGCAAGCTAAGGGCTTAATGGCCACTTTGTAAACAGGCCCAGAAGCACGGAACGCGGAGAAGTCGTCGTTGGGAGCAACACAACTGCGTTTAGACGCCGGAGGGGCCACCGACGCAGTAGATGCGGGAGACGAAGCGTCTATTCGGCGTTTGCCAGAGCCAGAGGCGCTCGGTTCATTATGCGTCGGTGTACTAGTGTCCATATCACCAGTCGTTGCCTCAGCAGAGCCCTGCGTTTCGGTCAGTACTGAAGCTGCGTCACAGTTCGTTGACATTGCTGTCGCGCACAAGTGCCGAATCACTGCCGGACGCGAGACGAACGCACCTTGTTGACCTCGGTTCCGCCCGCCGCTGCTGCGGCGGACGGAACCGAGGTCAACAGGGCATCCCTGTCGAGACCCCAGAGACGGAACCGAGACCCCAGGGCATCCTGTCGGATTGCTGACCACTCGACGAGGTGCCAGGAGTTGCCTTGATGTTACACAATGCACAAGGACAAGATAGCGAGAGTATAATCACGAAAACGGTTATGAAAACCGCACCGTGAAACGCTGGCTACCAGTCGCGAACGTGCAGGTTGCCTCCCGAAGTTATTGACAGGTCAATATCAAGCCTAATCCCCAAAAAGATTAACTCAGTAGGATAGCCGCAAATAAACGTTCAAACTTTGTTCGCTTAATATATTAATAAACAGCACCCTAGTGGCCACACGAAAGCCCAACTCCGTACTCTCTAGCCCCTTAATTAAGGCGGTAATTAGCAAAACTCCTATTTTATAAAATAATTTTTTTAAATAATCGCAAACACCGTTAAGAACGTCTTTTAGAGCATAACAGCGCTCTTCTTCTCGTGCTAAAATTATTTTGATATCATGAGGGGATCGACAGTTATTGCGTTAGAAAGAATTCGGCAAAAAACGTCAATAAAATTGGCCGCGTATCTGCGTGCTTCGCTGCAAATGTCGTCGAAAGACGATAGTCTTGTGCCGACCGTACTGCATGAGTACCACAATTTAATACCTGGGCTAGCCGCCGGGCTCGTTTTTCGGACGGTTCCCGGGCACGCTTGAGACGGACGCCGGCGCTTCTCCGCTGAAATTTGGTCGTCGGTCTTTTCTCTGCGTTCCCTGATCATGTCTTGTTGAGTGGATCGTATTTCATCAAGCGGCCATATATGTTTTGCCTTGCCTGAGACAGCGCTTTTCTACGTTGAATCAGCCGCATCTGGCTGGCATTGATAAAACAGAAGAGGACGCGATCTGCAGGGCTATCGGGGAACATCGGCTTGTGTTGAACTATGCTGCTGCCAGGTGGCAGCACTACAGCGTCGAAGTTAAATCACTGGGCGGAGACTTGTTTTATACACAGCGGCGCATTTTCAGCGCCGCGTAATAAACACTAGGATCTTTATAATTACGTATCTATAGATTTTGTTTTAAAGGAACACTGTGAATAGTACTAAGGTATTGATGATGTGCCTCAGATATGCGTAATATTTGATTTTTAATTGCCCACGCTCATCCGTATGAACACATGCTCCTCGGTAAAGATTGGAGGTCGTAAGGCAGGGGCTTAAACTTTGGCCAGCCAGCTGAATCGTGCGACGTGCCGACAAACAGAGAAGCAGACCAAAATTTCTCCGTTTAGGTATCCCAAGGAAGACTATCGTCTTTGAAAATGCGCCGCCCGCATCTTCCCTCGCCCTCGCTCGGAGCGGGGGTTGCCGCCGTGCGGGGAGGAAGTGTGCGCTAAGAGTGTGAAACCCAAATGGAGTGGCAGCACATGTTTGCTTATAGCTTTGGCAAATTTTGTGCTGGCCAGGTCAGAATGGTATCTTTTTTGTGCGTGAACATATCGGGAGCTCGACCGCTAGTAACACGGCTCAATAGAGCGAAGATTTTTTATTTTAGGAGCACAAAACAGTGCGTAATACCACACCGAGAGACTTCTACTGTCTAGGGAATCTGTAGTAGTCACTACGATGTTCAAGTATGAACACTCCACCTACAATAGTCCCGAAGTTATTGAGAGGTTAACATGAAGCCTAATCACAAAAAAGATTAACTCAGTACGATTAACGTTTAAACTTTGTCCGCTTAGTACATTAACGAACAGCACCCTAGTGGCCACCCGAAGGCCCAACTCCGTACTCTCTAGCCCCTTAATTAAGGCGGTAATTAGCAATACTTTCATTTCATAAAACATTTTTTTTTAAAATAATCGCACACGTGATCGAAACACCATTAAACCCGTCTTATGGAAGACAACAGCGCGCTTCTTCTCGTGAAAAAATTATTTTGATATCTTGAGGGTTGTTGCGTTAGAGAGAATTGAGCAAAAACGTAAATATACACGTACTGACCGCATGTTCCTTCGCTCGCATCGGGTACAGTGTACTAGAAGGGGAAGTGTGCCGTGCGCGGCGCGATCCATTGGAGGTGAGCAGAGCCATATATACTCTTAATACGGCTCTGGAGGCGAGGGGCCCCCGCAGCGATGAAGCAGCTTGGGTACGGCTTGTGGGCGCAGGGGGGGCGCTGTGAGCTAGAGGAGCGTAGGGTTCCTCGATGCGCGCGCTCCCCTCCGCCGCCGTGGAGGGTGGAGACAACAGCGTCGTCTGCTACGGCGTCCGCCATTACGATGCCCTCTCCGCAGGCCGCCTATAGCCACGATAGGCAGCCAACGCGCGTCGCGCGGCTGATGCGGAGTTCGTTGTGTCAACACGAGTGGTACTCAAACAACACGACAAAAATACAAGGTTTTCGAATCCGGAGTGTGAAGGTCTCAGATTTCTATTCTCTAATTTTTATTTTTAAAGCGACATTAGCAGATGGAGTTGCTCGCAGTAGAAAACTACCGTCCACGCCAGCCGCGTCAACACCTTCAGTTAGCATCTTCTTGGGCTAGTCGGTAACTATTTATAGTGGTTAAAGATGCGAAACAGACGCACCCAAGTCCCATGGCCTTTCATTGTGTCTGTGTGTTTTGTGCCTTCCACAAAAGTGTGAAAACAGTTTGCCTGCCGTGCGAAAAAAAGAATTAAAAAAAAAACCACGTGCTGTCACGAGAAAAGAGAAAAAACTGTGAATGCACACCCTATTTTCAGATCTTATTTTCGAATTATTCATCAGCTACCCCATTTACGGACCGCACCCTGCAACGCACAGTATTCTGAATTTTGTTTTCATCTCTTTTACCTTACTGTAAATAGCAGATGGGAAAAAAAAGAAAATTGTTGAATACGTATCATACTATTTGGGGCTCTACATACGGCTTTTATGGCATTAAGTCATGCAATTTATGGCATTAAATCATGCACACACGTACACGCACACACACGCAATCACACGCACGCGTAAACACGCACACGCGTAGAAACGCACACGCATGCGCACATGCTCGCGTGCACACACACACGCACAATCATACGTACATGCGCACACGCGCAAACACACACGTACGCGCACACACACGCCTGTACACGCACGTATACGTATACACACGCACACACGTACAAACCCACACAGGCACGCAGATATGCACTCACGCAGACGCATTCGCACATACGCACACACAGGCTCGCACTCACACGTACACATACAGACGCATGCGCGTGCGTGCACACACATAAGTACACCCACACAGGCACGCGCACACACGTACACGCACGCATACACACAGTCACCGACATGCATGCGCCCACACGTACACACACACGGGCATGCGCATACACACGCAAGCACACGCGGCAACGCACGCACACACAGACGCGCGTGCGCGCACACAGACACGCGCGCGTACACGCACACACGCACAATCATGCGTACATGCGCACAAACACACGTACACGCACATACACGCAAACGCACATACGCCGTCACCGTTCGGCAATACGCGTCCGGGAACCAGCTGACAAACGCCAAGGCGTCGTTTCTGGACCTACAAAGCGAGAACAGTGAGTGCCCCGAAAGTATTCTTTCGGCAACGTATACGTTGCGGCGAGTTACGTCGAGCGAGAAAGCCAGCGTAAGCGCGGCGAGTTATAACTCTCCAAATGCTGAAATGGCATAGCTTAGGCTGCGCAAACACGAACGGTCCGCGGGTTGCCACTTGTCGCGCTTGATCTTTACCAGCCACAGGAGTCGCCTTTTCGGATCTTTCGGATATCTGAACGTCTTATAGCCATTTCGCGAGTGGTTTGTGCACTGTGGTACGCAACACCCGGTCATTTTGTCCGAGAAAACGCCGCGCACCTGTCTCACTCAAGCAGCCGCGACAAGGCGGGGGGGAGCCGAATGGCGGCCGCCGATCGGAAGGCGGCATTCATCCCCTCAAAGAATGGCTCCACCCTCCAAGGGGGGCGCGCGCATCGAGGAACCCTAGAGGAGCGTGTGTGTTAGCACGTGTTGCTTTGCAAGTTTGTGCTGTTTACGCGTGAGTGGTGTCTCGTTGCCCGTTCTTCTCTACACACATTGCGGTACTTCAGTGGAGAATTGGTGGTGGCGTCTGCGCTTGTCTACGACAATGAAAAATAAATGACGGGGAGACGGCGGGACAAGCGAGACGGCTTCTGTTTTGTGCCAAATTGTAACAGAGGCTATCGCTCGTGTAAAGAGGCGCGCTTCTTGTTTCGGGTGCAGCTGGAAGCTGATCGCCGGGAAGAATGGTCACGAAATATCAAGAGAGGTGATCGAGTCCTCGACGACAGCAGCGTTGTTTGTGAGCAGCACATTGAAGCGAGGTTCATACAGCGAACGCTTCAGACGACCATCAACGGTAAGGTCATTGAGATCCCCCGCGACCGACCGTTCTTAACGAAGGATGCCATTCCAATTATTTTCCCGGATGCTCCTTAGTACATTTCAAAGTCACTTTGCGATCCTTTGCTTTCAGGTTCTCCCCAAACAGAAGCGAAGACGAGAGAGCAACACGTTGTCAGCAGTTGCGTCAAACGACGTTGACCGTGACAGTTCAGTGGATAATGTTCCTGAAGAGGAATGTCAAAGACTGTCAAACGATGTTTGCGGAGACAGTTCAATTGATAAAGCTCCTGAACAAGAATGTCAAGGACTGTCATTTTCAAAGCTCACCATTCCAAGTGCGTGGTCGGAAATTTTCCTGCCGTGTGTTGGAGACTCATTTCATTATGCTGAGTTAGAAGCCGTTGCTGTGGAGAATTGGAAGTTAGCATCGAAGAGACTCGTTCGGATTAAGAAACAAGCTGGTGAAAGTGCTGCAATCGCCGAAGTACTTATCAGAGGAAAAAAGTGGCGTCAAGAGGAACTCGCAGCACGAGAGGAGGCAGAGGTACTGATCCACCACGTAAGCAATTTGACTTTGTGCCCTGGCGTGGGAATGGAGCCTTTTGCTGGCAAATGCCCGTCGTTTAATGGGGCGTTCTTTTCGAAGAACTGCACACTTGTAGCAGATGACATCGGTGTTTGTGTGCACTGCAAATATCAGAGGAGGCTAATACTCAACCAGCTTTCCAGAAGACGGTGTAAGATGGTATCTGCGTACCAAAGTCCTCGTAATGTACGGCGTAATCTACGGAGAACGAAGACCAAGCTTAGCAACGCAAGAATTAGCTTGACTCAGATGAAAACCAAAAATGAGCAGTTATCTCAAGAAGCGGTAGCTGAAAGAATTAGAGGCCTTCCTGAGAAGCAGCAAGCAGCTGTCAAGGCGTGTTTTGAAGCCGCACAGAGAAAGTCTAGAAAAGGAATGAGGTATACAAATGAATGGCTTCTTGAGTGCATGCTGATACGCATGCGAATCCCTAAGCTGTACGAACACATGAGAAACCACGCCAATTCTGGCTTTACCAGGCCGCACTTGTCTAAAAAGGGGCAATACAGCACTTCCAGAGCGGCTTTGGTTTTAACCCAAATGTTTTCAAAGCTCTTCAAGAAAAACGAAGGACATGGACGAGCACAGTCGGCATGACATGATAGTATTCGACGAAATGAAGCTGCCTGAACACATTGATGTCAAACCTTCAGGTAAGTACGAACAGTCTAACTTTTCCATTGTTTTTAACTGCATGGTTCATGTGTTTTACGATCTTCACCATATGGGCTGTTACTTTCCGCATGTTCATTCTTCTTGACTTGCATCTTTCCCTCTTGTAGGCTGCATAGAAGGATTTGTTGATCTGGGTCAATTCGAGACTGAAAGTTCCGGAAAAGAGCTTGCAGATCATGGACTAGTCGTAGTATTCCCAGCCTTTCACAGGTACGGAGTTGAGTAAAAGTTTGAGCATAAGGGACTCCCTTCAAGCTTGCCGTATCAAGCAATAGTGTTATCACTTTTTGAGGATTATGTAGCGAGATGTATAATAACATAACCATCATGCTTCTCTTTTTCAGGCAAATGGATTCAAATTCTTGGCGTATTTGCGTCCAGGAGCAATGTAAAAGCCAAACATTCTTGCAAAGATCATCCTCGAGTCCATTTCACTCTGTGAAAACGCGGAGCTGCATGTTGACGGAGTGACTTGTGATGGTGCAAGTTGGAACCGCAGTATGTGGATGGATTTTTGGCGTACAAGGTAAGATTCACTGACTTTTTTCTTATCTGCTGCTGGTTTTGAATACCCCACTGTACCAATTAAAATGGTCCCTCCTCTTAAGCATAAACTCCATTAATCCTGTTCTTTCCATCTTTATTTTTGAAATACAGGGTCTGCCTCAAGCACCAAGTCCAAGTGCACTCATCCTGTGGATGACACTCGTGCCCTGCATTTTTTTCGGACTTTCCGCACCTGCTTAAGAATGTTCGAAATGCTTTTCTAGACACTGGGTTCGACACTCCGGCGGGACGAGTCCATGCTGATTACATCAAGGAAGCATGGAAATTAGATAATGAAAGTGTAACCTTGAAAGTTATGCCCCATGTTAGTAGGCTGCATCTTTTTCCCAATGGTTTTGAGAAACAGAGAGTAGGGCCAGCACTCCTCCTTTTTAGTGATGAGTAGAGGCCGGATTTTAAGGCACTAAAAAATCGGGTTTTAGGCGCCAAAAAAGGCAGGCAAAACACAGTTCTGGCCCCCAAAATCGTAAATATAGGCACAATAAATTTTTACAAAAATTCAAATTTTCGAAGACGTGCGCGACCTGTGTTTATGACAGGAAAGCAAAAAAAAATGTTATAGTTTAAGATGGCAAAAAGGCGGGAATGGTTTAGCATAGCCATGCACTTGTCCTTTTACCCGCACGGTTTGCAGGACGCGCCAGCCCTGACAACGCTTGGCGTGTTTTTGGTGCATCGTCCCTTAGAGCTGTTCCAGTGGTGCGACGCTGTGTATCGTGGTAAGGATACATGATCTATGCCAGCCTCTCCAAACGTGCGCGCATAGAAGGGATCCATCCCACAGAAACAGGCAGTACAGTACAAAGAACACCGAAACTACACAACACCGCTTGCGTGCACGACCTTGGCTTGGGCATGTCATGCGAATATAACCTGAAGCGTCTGCGTCGTGTGATTTTCCGGCCTCCGAGCTGCTCCGATACCGAAGAGGGCAGGGAAGGAATTTGGCTTGCGAAGTCTACACGGGGCGAGTGGCAAATGTTTCTTGCTCACCTCCTCGCATCATGCTTTCGCGGCTCGTAATGAACCAATTAAAAAATTCTTGTGGTACAAAGCTCTTCATTGGACACGCAACAACTTCTAGTGTCTAACTAAAATTTCTCATGTGACCTGGTGAAGCGCAGTAAATTACAAACAAAACAAAAGCCACGTGGACATCTGATTTTTTTTATCTACACTTACTCCTCCCCCCCCCCCCCCCCCACACACACACACTCAGGTCTTCAAGGAGGCGCTTAAATTCTTTGAGAACACTGAAATGGAAAACCGGCTGTAAAAGCCGCCCGCCGCGTCATCGGCCATGGACGCCACTCTCCTCTTCCCCTCTCCTCTTCCCACCTTTACTTTCCTCTCCCCATTCCACTGTATACGCTGGGACGTGCTCCCATTTAGGGTTGCAGAAGTAGCGTCTTTTCCTCTCCTCCTCCTCCTCCCCCTCCTCCAACCACTCGCGCCATGTAAGTGCGGTGGCGTAAGGTGGCCGGCGCGTCCCATTTCACTGCTCCTAGCGGTTGCTTTCCGGAAGTTTGTTGAACTAGATAACTAGGTTGCAGCCCCATAGAGTTCCGAAAGCTTGAATAACGGTCTCCAACTGTACTCGAAAGGAAAATTTGAGGTTAAATAGTGTTCATATAGGCGTCGATTTTGAAAATAGGCATTTATAGGCATTTAGGCACGAACCCCAAAAATAGGCATTTATAGGCACTATAAAAACACTATAGAAGCCTTTCTTAACCCCTAATTCGTGCTCATATATCAAAGTGGCACGATAGGAACGAAAGGAAAAAAATAGGCATTTGCCTAAAAATCCGGTCTCTAGTGATGAGGTATTGAAAGGACTGTTTTTCTACCAAAAACAAATTGAAAGACTCTATGGCCCGGCACATGTGACAGAAGCTTTCATTTTGAGATTTTCAAAATTAATCAAAATAATGACGTCGCGTGTGCCAGCAACAGCCTTCAGACTAGAATCTCCTGAAACCGACTTCCTAAGGGAGTTTCTAGCGTTTCTTAATGAGTGGGTGGCTCACTCTCGTAGCTCAAAACATGGATTTTTGAGCAACAGCACTGCCGAGCGCCTACGAGTTACCATTCGCTCGACTCTGGACATTGTTGAATATCTTAACTCACGATGCAGTGTCCGTTATCTTTTAACATGTAGGCTGAGTCAGGACAACATAGAAAACTTGTTTGGGATTGTCCGACAATGCAACGGCTGCAACGATCACTAGACACCTACCCAATTCTTTCTCACTGTGAATGTGCTGGCCTTTTATGGCTTAGCACGACCACCGAAAACAGGAAACTGCAGCCCTGAAGTAATAAATTCACTAGTTGGCAATTGCAATGACAGATCAAGCCAGGATCAGCCAAACCCCATAAATGCACTTGACTGCCTTGTCGATGATGGGAAGCTTGATGATGTTGAAGCTGCTTTGGATTTTCTTCCACCTGAAGATCATAGCAGGTGTATCACTCACCACAGCTCAAGCCGCCTAATACATTATGTTGCGGGCTATGTGGCTAGGAAAGTTGCCAGAAAAACTCCATCGAGAAGGATCGATACGTTCGTTCACAAGCTTGCACGTTTGCAAGCTCTGTTACACGGTAAAAATGCTAGCCACACGAGCACAAATGCTGCATTGTTCTCCTTCGCCTTATCGTAAATGTGGCGCGTACCTACTATACGGCAGATTGGACAAGAAATCGGTGGGTTATTTCCGTATCCATTAATGATTGGCAATCCTTGACTGCTGGAGATCGGCTCTATTAATCGCTCTTGGTATCACTTCAGCTCTAAGTGGCCGCTTC
>JALIZH010025136.1:0-21079 GCA_030522465.1 Rhipicephalus appendiculatus | reverse complement strand
GGGAACGTAAAGCACGTTTAAAGGGACCCTGAAACGGTTTTGACGATTTTGTACAAACACATTGGGCCAGTAGACCAAGTCCTAAGGCTCATTTACAGACTAATTTAAGCTCTCTGCTTACAGTGTGTAATTTATTACAACGCTATAAAGCTGCGAATCGCTGCAGATCACTGCGGCTCAGCCCAACGCGTTTTCAACCGCCCCTTGCGAGTACGACATGCAGTGAGGGCACGACGTCATTGGGGCTGCTGGCGACGTCACTGGGGCTGCGGTGTGCGCGCACGAAAAATTGGCTGGCAGGGTGGCGGCACCTGTAGGAGCAAATATCAACCACTCCGCGATGCCTCTGTTGCCAGACGGCGTGCGTGCTGCCGGGCGCACTCGGCTATGGTCTCCGAGATGCACGCAACCTGTCGGCGTGCAATCTCGGAGGTGATCACTGGGCGAAGCTCAAATCGTCCAGTGTGCTCACGTGAGCTCTGCGATCGCCAGCGATGCCAGCGTGTCTCATGAGTTGAGGAGGCAAGGCAGGGGTGAGAAGGAGGGTATGATATAATTGTCCGTAGCCGCCTTGGTACACGGCGTGCCGCTAAATTTGTGGTGCCAATGGTTCGATGATGCTCTAGTCTAAACGCTGACAAAGCTTCAAATAACCGTTTCAGGGTCCCTTTAAGTATCTTTTTACTTTAAGACATTGGAAATAAAATTGGGGGTGATTCGTTATTATTTTGTCAACTCAAAAATGCAGTTTAGAACTTTAAAAAAAATGAGCCGAATCGCGCACCTGTTTGAATCAAACCAAGCCAGATACATTAAACGAGAGCTGGGTCAACAATCGGGACCAAAAACAACATGGCCGCATTCTTCTTGCTCGCTATCGAGCAATGCGTTCGTCTGTGCTTTCGTTAATTTCTAAAGCAATCTTTAGAGACCGGTATCGTGACGTGGTGGTGATTCCTGAGTGGATATGCGGTAATCGCCTTTGTTCTGCGCCGTTACTACGCCTGTAGTTTCATACCTGCACGCGTCATAGATGCTCTTTCGCAATGGGCGTCCCTTTGTGGGCACACACTAGGCGCTGCCCGGAAAACACTAACAGTTTGCGTTGGGTCCGTTTTGCCTCATGTTAATGTACTTACGTGACGCTGTACAGCTTCGCTGGTCATCTACTTTCGCAGGCTGGAATCACGCGTAACTTTTATTTCATCTATGGCACTTCCTTGCACCCACCGAAACCCCCCCCGCGCCTGTGGTTTTTATTAAGCAATGGGAGGATGCATTTCTACGAAGAACTTTTGGCTATACCTACGCTAGGATTTTTCTTGTTCGATGCCATCAGCTATAAGAACGTAAAGGAAATTCAATAAATATTATTTGCCATGTTTTTATGCTCAAATTGCCCGAAACGCTTAGGATATGTACTGCTTCAAGTGCTTGTTCAACCTGTGCAAACACGGAGGTTATTCAAGGTAGCTTATTGTAGCTCTACATTTACGTATTTGGCTCCATCTACGATAGTCTGCAGCACTCATAATTGCTTCTCGTGTAAAGAATATTAAATGTTCTTTGGTCGGTTTGTATGCTGGGAACAAAAATTTCAGGAAGCGTTGTGCTGTCGGGAAAGTGGGGCCTAGCGAGGCTCTGCGCCTGTGTGTCTCACATACTGTTCTTTCTTTCTTATTGCAATAGCAATTATATGGACACTCTCAGCGAATTTTCGCCGTCGCTGTCTCTGTCATGTCCCGCATATAGATATGGATGTATGCATATATACATAAAAGCCAGAATTAAATTCAGAAGAAAAATTATTCGAAGCGCGCGACCGGGGATTCGAACCTGCGACCCCTCGCTGCGCAAACTGCCTTACAGAATTAGGCATTTCGTTATCCAAGATACTAACGGCAGAATAAAAACGCAAGCGGAGTTGAATGAAACGCACAGGACGCAACACGTGTGAAATTAAAATTGTGCGAGATGCGGGCCATGTTGCATCGTGGCCGCGGCGCTGCGTTTGTGTCGTATCGCTGGTGACCAACGCTAGATTTCTATTTTGGGGTTGTTGCGCCGCACCACTCCTGACCAATCGGCCAGGGAAAAATATGCAAGCCTACATACTTTTCTATACCTTAATCCACCTTAATCGATCTTCGCTATACTAATCCGAACGTTAATCCACACGTTAATCCACACTTTAAAAAAAGCCCCCACCTCCCCGAAGGAAATCGTGAGAAATGCGAATGCATTTCGCGCGCGCTTTCGCTCCATTTATATATGGTGGTTGTGGTTCGAAGAAGGAAAAGCCGCCTAATTTCTGCAGCCCGGTCGGGAGCACGGCGCATCGCCTTTTTTTTTTTTTTGCTTTTTCTTGTTTTTTAAATTTTTTATTTATTTTTTTAATTTTTTTCTTCATATATAGCTCCGCCGAGCTCCGCCGCAGACCGCTTTTTAGTTAACGCGCACGCTGCGAATTTTTATTGTTCAACAACGCACAGGAGAAATCTCCCACCGGCACCACCTTGGAGGTCAAGATTCATTGCCATATATACGGGGTGGCCAGTGAATGGTTGTGCAGCGCGAGCAGTCTGTCTGTATCGCTTCTCGGCCTACCTGGGCTAAGATCAAATGTGTGCCACTGCCAGTGGCATTGGCAGTGGCTGGGCACGGTTTGTTTGTAGCTAGCGTTTCTGGGTGTCCTTGGGCTGGCGGGCGCCCATCATGGCAAGCCAGCCACCGAAGAAGGCGCTAGCCTTCGATGTCGTCGTCCCTGAGGGGGCAAGTCCTGAAGACGTCGTTGACGCGACGTCTTCAATAGTAGGGAATCGAAGAAGTATACTGCGTTCAGCACTTCGGAGGCCGGAACTACCAAGTTACCGTCAACAGCGAAGCCGCCCTGGCTCAAATCGTGGACGCGTCGCACCTCAACATCCGAGGAGAGCGCGTCGCCATCGTACCCCTGGGCCCTCAAGTAACACAGGTCACCGTTCTCTTCCTGCCATGCCGCGTCCCCAGTGAGGCCCTTGCCCAAGCGTTGTCTCCCTACGGGAAGGTGCTCCACATTACCAGAGGACTCATGGGGTCGCGCCCGACCGTGACCACTGGGACGCGCTACGTCCGCATGGAAATGAAATCGTCGTCCCCTGTGCCAAACTACCTGAGGGTGGCAGGTCACCGAGTGACCTGCGACTACAAATTCAACGCGTGTGCCGACGTTGTGGAGAAAGTGGCCACTTCAGGATGAACTGCACGGCGCCGTTTTGCGGGAGGTGCGGCATCTATGGTCACGACGGTAAGGGGCTGCTCCCTTCCGTGCCGTCGTTGTGGAGATCCCCATGCCACCGTCGCCTGCACTATCCGAAGGTCGTACTCAGAAGGCAGCCTCTAAGGATTTCCCACCGCTTCAACCCGAGGTGCCGGCTTCGGACAGACGCGAGGTCCCACCGACACTTGCCCAAGACCCCACCCAAGATCAAAACACAGAGGACGCGACGCCACATTCCAAGCGCCCGCTGCGTCCCCAGTTAGCCCAGAGCCAGCCAGCGCTTCCACGGCTGATGATTCGGTGTGCGTCTCGCGCCCATCGGTCATCGCCATCGAACGACATGCCGGCACCTCGCTCCACCCAGCGGATCTGCTGGGCGGACAGACGCCGACGACAGCGTGACGTCCGACGCCAGTCACGCGGCCTCCCCATCGTCTGCGAATCCTACTACCATCGAGGAGTCTCCGTCTACAGACGACGGAACCGTCCACATTGAAGACTCAGACAGCTCTTCAAGTGAGACGCCCCCTCCAGATTGACGAAGACGTTACACCCAGCGACGTCAGCCGCGCCTCCGGTGCGTCGCCCGGCCGCAAGAAATGACTGTACCGCTCGCGGGGGTGCGTTCACCCCGCTCCCGCGCCCGCTAAAGGTACTCCTGCCTTTCCGTCCCTTAATTTGTATCCTTCTCTTTTATCATGGCTCTCACTTTAAAAGTAATTACATTTAACGTTCATGGTTTCCGGAACCCTCAAAAACAGGCTGAAGTTATAAATTTTGCGCGTTCACTATCTTGTGACCTACTTTTTCTGCAGGAAACTAACTTTTTCAAGCTCTCAGATGTTCTCACATTCAAACGCGCATTCAACATTGATTGTTACTTCTCGTTCGCTAGCACGCGTTCGACTGGCGTCGGAGTTATTGTTTTTAACCGCAGCCTTCTGCGCGACCACCATATTACCTTCGATGCCTTCGGACGCGTGCTAGCTTCGACTACACTTTCTTTTCTCTGCGCAGCGAATTTGTTGGCGTCTATGGGCCGGCAGTGTCCGCAAACTCTGGCACATTTTTTCGCTCTCTAGACACTTACCTTTTAAATTCTCGGCATTTAGTACTCTTAGGAGATTTCAACTGTGTCTTAGACTCCCATACTGACGTCCGAGGTCCAGGTCGCGGCCGGTCTAACTGGAATGCTAAAGAACTTGAGCGTCTCGTACAACAGTTGTTACTGACTGATGTACATGACCGTACGTATGGTGGGAGGTATGTTTATACGTGGCGTCGCGCGACATCGAGCAGCCGGCTTGATCGAACATATGTATCCCCCCGGCCTCATGGCCCTTCGTACGCAATGTCGAGGTGCTGTCGCTACCACCTACGCCCGTGTATATAAGTGACCATCGCCCGGTTGCGCTGACTCTACACCTGCCTGCGGGGACGCCGGCGGTTCAGAGGCCATGGCGTCTGGATTGCCGCGTCCTTCAAGACTCTCAGACGGCCCAGGGTTTGTCCCGAGCACTACGCGCATCACTTATTGGCGCAGATCTCACTGACTGGGATCATCTGAAAGAACAATGGCGTCATCATTGTAGTGCGTCGGGTAGGGCACTTCGCGCTCGTGTGACACAAGACGCTAACGTTTTAATGCAAAAAATCCGCATTGCTCACCGAGACCCTTGCCCCCTCTCCCGTCATGCGTGCATGGCAAGCAGAGCTAGTGGACAGGTACCAGCGTATAATGCGCGCCTCTTCACTTCCAGCGGCAGCTTGGCGCTGCAGACGTGCGCCATGTGCGCACCCTGAGGTCCTACGGTATGCACGTCGGGCGCTCATCCGTCCGTGCGGCTCGCCTGCACACACGCTGCACCCTATAGCTCCTGCCGCTAATGGCTCACGCGACTTCCAGGCCTTCACGCGCCACTTTGAATTTATGGCCCAGTCAGCTACTAGCGTAAGTTCTGCCGCAGGGGGTTCTTTGCACCCCCTCCTACAAAATTTACCCCGTTACTCCAACGCGGATTCTGACACTCTCCTATCGCCACCATCGGATTCTGAAATCAAAGACGCCTTAGATGCAATGAAAAAGGGTTCGGCCCCCTGGACCTGATGGCCTCCCCGTCGAGTTCTACATCCAGTTTTGGCCCATTATTGGCCCATTTATGTCGCGTGTCATCAGGCGCTGTTTCCACGATCTTTCCCTCCCGCACTCTTTCCGCAGCGGCCGTATCACACTGATACCCAAGAAAGACTCCCAATCCACGCGACCCGAAGATTGGCGCCCCATCACCCTTCTCAATGCGGATTACAAACTCCTCGCTAACATTCTGGTACGCCGCATCAGTCCGTCTGTTCCATCGCTAATAGCTCCCCACCAAGTCTGTTCCATTCCGGGCCGCGACATTCATAGTCATACCTGGCTCACGCGTGACATAATGCAATACACCACTGGACGATGCGCACAGGGGGTTACTGGTTTCCTTAGATCAGGAAAAGGCTTTTGACTTCGTTGAACATACCTATCTATTCAACGTCTTACAAGCATTCGGTTTTCGTGCCAAGCTCATCCGCCTCATTCACGCTATGTACGCCAACTCCGAGGTACCCTTTTCCTAGATTCGCGCGAGAGCCGCCCATTCCAGGTTACACGAGGAGTCCGTCAGGGTTGTCCTCTCTCCCCCGTATTATTCGTCCTTGCCTTAGAACCCTTTTTAAGGGTCATCGAACGAGATCCACAGATTCGTGGCTTACCCCTCCTGGCCGCACTGAAGTTAAAGTAACTGCCTATGCCGATGATATTACTCTGTACATACACAACGAACAGTCACTGCAGCACGTCCTGAATACCTTTTTCCAATTTCGGTGCGATTTCTTGTGCTCGGTTAAATTTGTCAAAAAAGCCAGTATTTCTTCATTGGAAACCCTGCCGGACGTATTAACATCACGTTGCCTTTGCAATGGTCTTCCACCATGGAGATACTAGGTGTTACAATGCTTTCGGTATACAGGAAAATATCTGGACATCTGTTATACAAGCTCTAACAAAAAACATAGACGACGCTAAGCACTTTGATTTTCCCTGTTAGAACGCCGGTACTTGTCGCAATCGGTCTACCTCGGCAAATTTTGGTACTTGTGTCACACCGTCAAACCCCCGCTCCGCGTTTCACAGAAAGTTCAGCGTTTAATCACCTCGTTCTTTTGGTCTGGTGGTACGGAATTATTATCGCGCCCCACGTTAGCGCAACCGCGCAGCCGAGGAGGCTTCGCGTTCCCCGACGTGGCCGTCACAGCTTCCATCCTGTCCCTCCGCACTTTATTGCGCGTTTTAAATAATGATGGTACGCCTGCGCAGGCACTCGCACGTTACCACCTAGGTCCATCCCTACGTGTCCTAGTGCCCGCTGGTCCTATCAACTGTGGTCCGCAGTCCTCCCATTTACCGACTGTGTATCGTGCCCTCCTGGCCTTCCACCGCCGTCTAGAGACTACATGCCCAGCGATCGATGTCGCCGAAACGAAAGTGGTGGACACATTGGCCCGCCCTTATGCAGCCTTTGGTACCCCGACACCGGAATGCGGTAATGAGTCGCCCTTGGAAGCACATGGTCGCAGCGGCGTTGCCAGGTCACCTTCGTGACTTTGTTTGGCAATGGGGCTGGGGCTTGCTCCCCACTCGAGATCGGCTGCAACGATGGCAGGTGGTACGCACCCTCCACTTGCCCCAACTGCGTCATGGTTGAGACCAACCGACATGCGACGATCGAATGCGTGGTCGCCCGCCTTTTTGGCGTGCGGTCCATGCTGGTTTTCGTGGGCAGGGTGTCCGAGGGTTCGTGTCCAGCGGCCAGTTCCCCCACGGGGCGCTTCGTGGCACTCTTAGTAGTTGCCGGCCTGTTCAGCCTCTGGCGCAACCGCTGCGAAGCCGTCGCTGGGAATTGCCGTCGACGGGCCTTATGGGCAATATTGGGGCGCATGAGGCGCGAGATCCTCGCGTTTCTCTCAGAGGAGCTTTTCTTTTGGGGGGAGCGCGAGTTTCTGCGTCATTGGTCATGCCCTTTTGTCGACGTTCAGAATGAACGAGTCCAACTCATTTTTCGGCCTACATGGTGCTAGGCCGCACCATCGGGTCGGAGTTTGTGTACTTGTCTCCTTACCCTTTCGACCTGTTCTGTATTAGTCATTTGTCAGCTATGTGCATTTTTTGTTATGCTGATCTGACTTCTGCTGTTCGCCCTATGGGAAAGTGTTAGTTTTAGTTTTTGCGATGTACAATGGTGAAAATGTGAATGTATACCTGTGCACTGATATGTCATGCATAATTTATGCTCTGTACATAGTGTAAATAAATTTTTCTAAACAGAAACTCGCTAACAGACGCTGCCTGTGTCGGCGTCGCGGGCGAGAGAGGGAGAGGGGGGAGCGTAGGAGAGAGAGAGAGGTGGGGCGCGCATGCGCAGTGGGGAGTGTAGACGCTGCGGGCAGAGATGCCTAGAGAAGAGAGGGGGGAGCGTAGGAGAGGAGAAGAGAGGTGGGACAGCGCATGCGCAGTGGGAGTGTGGACGGCGCGGGCAGGGATGCCTAGAGGAGAGAGGCGGGAGCGTAGCAGGGGAGAAAGGAGGGGAGGCGCATGCGCAGTGAGGGTGTGGTTGCCGCGGGGAGGGATGCCTAGGGGAGAGAGAGGGAGAGAGGAGGTTTTTTTTATTTTTATTTTTTTAAAGGGTTTGCGCATGCGCAGTAAGGGGCAGTCACGCCGTACACCACCACCACCGGATTAAGCTTCGCCATAATATGCTTCACATCTAACACCTGCCGGCGCGCACACCTCCTCAACCTATCCTCCTCCTCCTCCTCCGCGGACAACGCCGCACAACGCCAACGCCGCACAACGCCAACGCGGGATGCCTGACATAGCCCGACTATGAAATGCATTCGCATTTAAAAGAGGAGCGTCCCGTGGCTCACGGTGGCGCGAGCTAGTGGCAACGCGTTGGCTCTTGTAGGCTTATGCCACAGAAGGGAAGAAACGAGACGGCTGTACCAGAATCACATCATATATCTGACAACACGACCAGAATGCTCAGGCTAAAATTACAGCGCAAACTCACAAAACACCCATGAAGAAAAAGAAACGTATGGCACAAGCGCTAACGACTGCTTAATTCTTTCATACTCCAATGCATACATAAGCCACAGGCAACATCCCCGCACATACGAGCACAGTAGCTCTCAACCAAAACGTGTAACAAGGATTATAGCGCATTACATACGCGATGACATGAAATCATATTCAGATCTGTGCGGGGACAAAGGAGTAAAGAAGTGAGAAGCAAAACGAAGTGCGTTTGCGTTGTAATTTTAGCCTCAGGGAATATGTACCAACTAGAGCCAAACAAAGGCTTTATTTTAGTGACCAGAATCGACGCCAGCAGAGAACGTGAGCCATGGTTTCACGTGCCACTGCCTAGTTTCTTGGGTCGCCAATTCTAAAGCTCTCTAGTGTTTCGCCGAAGTTGGGATGTATGCCTCCGACTTGTACTTTGACATACAGGGCGTGGTCGCCCATGCTCGTGCGCTTAACACTTGAGGGGGGTTTTGTACAATTTATGCTCTTACCGCAAAGATTGCGTCCAAGCTGCAGGCCTCACGAAGGCCACTTTGCTCGTTGCAGTGGCCGCTTTTGCGAAAGGAGTGAGCTGCTAGCTAGAAGAGCCAAAGTAGGTGCTAGTTTGGGTAACAGTTACTTCGCGCTCGTCCTGTTTATACCTCTGCGTTCTTTTCGTACGTCCTTCTTTGTGCTTGAGCAGCGCGCAGAAAGTTTCTAGCTGCTTGCCGTTCTTCCTGTGACATTCCAATTTTTTGCTAGCACATTCATTGCTTCACCCTTGAGGCGAAACTCAGACTTTCTGACTTTTCTTGCTCTCTTTCATTCTATCGCATTGCGCAATGCTTTCACGAAACTGTTTTCCTACTCGATGCCACATACTTAGCTGCGCAACACGCAGGCAACAACGACGGTCATGCATTCACGTCCAGGCAACAATGAAATGTGGCAACGGGAAGTGACAAGTCGTCTCAATAAAAGATGCAGTTCTTTCAGATAGCATTCCGGTTCGTCCCACCACAGCGTTTTAACACTGACCTCAGACCTCAAATTACCATGTGAGCAACTTGAAAGAAAAGCCCAAGAAAAATGCGTACGAGACAATATAAAAACCGTATTCAATTTTTTTTTCGCGAAGAAACAGATGACTCACCCCGAAGCTGCTCTTGAGTGTTGCGTGTTTCCAGTTACTGCTTGTAAGAAGCTATGCGTTGCACTGGCCAGATTCTTGTTAGAACGGTACAGTTCTGAAAGCGCCCTCGATTCAAGCTTTATTCTTCCACACGAACAGAAGAAACAAGCCAAATGCCATCGCGCCAGAAAAAGATGTTCGAGGGTCTATCGCACACAAATGGAGAACTTTCCACGCGAGCCCTGAAACCTAAATTGAGCTGCTAGCAGAGTTTCGTGAACATTACAACGGAGAAAAAAAAATTGTGTTCCCGTTCAGCTCACTTCGACAAAATATAGAAATCTCACGTAGATAGTAAGTAATCGAAAACAATGTTAAACTTAAGAAACAGCAAAAGCCACCACAAAGAATTCAACTCATTCTCACGAAAAAAAAAATAAAATAAAATAAAACAGCGCTGACGAAAGTATCTAGAAAACCGTGCTGCCGCATGGGGGGGAAATCCGGCACAAAAGTTCACGCTTCATTCTGCGCTTGTACCTTCGTATGGATCACCTACGTGGCGCAAAACACGTTTTTGAATAGAAAGCTGCCTCCTTTTCGTCCCAGCAACGTAGGCTGCTGTGGTAGCGCTCCTTTGTAATGCGGCTTCACACCCGACTTTATCGAAGAGGCAAGTTATTTAGGTTCTTATAGTGCGCTGTAATCCACTACCAAGGACGGGGAAATCAACAGGGTGGAGGTCGGATGAAAAAGAAGGAATCTAAACCTAATGCTGACAAACATAAGTGAAGGTAATGAAGCGGAGATACTGCGTTTCGTGGAATATGATCGTAATTAAATAATTAAAACGTTTGCGTTACTGTAACGTGATTTTAAGGGCAATATCAGCGAAGCACAAATGCATTCTCTATTTCCCTATCTGATCGGTTGCAGTGTGATGCACGCTATGGTAGCAGCGATGCCTTTTTTGTCTATTTGTTACGTGTCTCTAACGACGCAGCTCTTCAAGAAATGTACACATTGCGATGTCGCGATATCAATAACAGGGGAGCAGGAAGTCATGGGTCTAAGTTCCGGACATAGCAGCTGCCTTCATATAAGGCACAGCTACACAAATGTCCTGGGAGCGTGCTTTGGGTTCATAGTACATGTGCAACATTCACAGCTATGCCCAAAATTTCGCACATTTCGCGTATTCACGAGCACTGTGTGATTAGGTGGTACTGGCGGGCCAGCTGGTTGCGCATGATCTTGAAAACACCAAAATTTTGGAGAACATGAAAAGGAGTACGGTAACAGTGCCGGTATTGTGTGTATCCTTGTTTTTCTGTCCATGCTTTCTAAAATTTTACGCTAGGCGTTCTCAAGATACTGAGTAAGCTAATAAGGTGTTTGTCAACGCAGTCGAGGTTTCTCTTCAACGCTGCCACCAAAACGATAACCAAAACGACAAACAAATGATATCTAATGCCCCTGAATCAGGCTACTTAGTGCTTTTGCCTGCTCTTTTACTTCTATATAGCAACTAAATAGAACAACAGCACGTCGCGTTGGAGTAACAAAATGTGATATTGTAAAATATACCAGATTGCGGGGGGATTATGATTTTTATGTAATAAATAGACCAAAAAAATCGAAGAAAGGGATCCAAGAAGAAGCCCTCGATATGCCTTTCTAGGAGTGCACAATGAAAAACTTCTCATTCGCATACGTTTCATCGTTAACTTCAGTTTTGTTCTCTTTCCTCTTTGTATGCCAAAACGCTTCCTTGCTGCAAAGCTATCATATTCATCGAATCGTCATACCTTTCCAGAAGCCTATCAGCATACAGGCGCTTCTGGAGAAGAATTGTTAGGACGGCCAGCAGGCTGTCAAACCCTGTTAGGGCTTCACTGAATTGTTTCCACCAAACCATCGCTTGTACAAGAATTAATGGCGCTAATATGCGATAACGAATGCAAAATTTTCGTCCTCAAACAGTAAGAAAGAGTGCAATCACTTACGCACCATTAAGCGCATTATAGGCATTACACTGCGTCGTGCGATAATGGTCAGCGGCAACCATTACGAATCAAAGAAAAACCTTTTTTCACTGTTTCTGCTATCTTGAGCTGGTCCTAGCGGGTGCAGGCAGCGCTCTCCGTTGTCAGTAAGTGGAGACTGCAGCGTTTCTTTTCTGTCCAGATTCTTGTTTTCTTTTTTTCGAGCATTTTGATTCTTGCCCCACTGGAAATACTTATTGTATTCTTTTCTCGGTACTCTGGTCACCTGGCCAGCACCAGATTTGCAAAAAGACATTGTTTAAACAAGCGCTCAACAAAGCAAGCACAACATCACGCCGGGTCATGATTTTGGAAAAAGATAGGCTGACTGGGCGAGTTTGGAGGTTTCTATGATCAATATAAAGCAGCGCTTAACACACTGGACAAAGCCAGAAGTGAATTAACACACGGGACAAAGCAAGAAGTGAATTGGCAAGCACCGCACACACAGTGCGATGCTTGCCAATTCTTGTATTTTTCCCCTCGTTTTAAGGCGCGGTTTAATATTCACGGCTTCTGAAGCGGATGAGTCAAATAGTTCAAATAGTAGGTGTTGGTGAACGTCAGCCTCGATCTTTTTCTGCAATGAACTAAACACGACGTCTAAGAAGAAAATGACATCCTACAGTTAGTAAAGGAATGTTGAGCTGTGCCAGGCAAGCGAAGTTAACTACTGAAAGTCGCCATTACTATCTTCTTCGCGGAAAACTTCGATGACTGATCTATATATTCAAGAAGGACTAGATGCTATTCACCTGTCACTCACGTTAATTAATACTAATATAACACGAGTCTTACTATGATGTTGTGCGGAATATCGCCTGCCTCCCGTTCCCTGTTCCTTAATTACAGTCGAAGTGCGTTAACCTTATTTGCGACCGAGTTTCGTAAATGAAAGATGGCTTTATTAAAGCGAGCGAGCTTTTGCTAGCGCGTTCCATCGGGAACCAATGCAGGCTTATGCGCTAATGGAATCCACCGAGGTAGGAGCCCTGCACACAAACAAAGGCTCGGGTTCACAAGTGCTTGCATATCGGAGCCCCGTGGCGTTACCGAAATTGCTTCGCTGAAGTGGAAATCTGCAGACAGCCTTATATACCATTTTTTGATGTTACATGCAATCGAGTTGCTCATAAACAGAAAGAGGTCCACCGGATCAATGTGCGAGCAGAGTTATGGAGTGTGTTTGCGAGGTCGGGAGGCGGCTAGTAAAGTGGAAGAGCGTTCGGGAGAAAACTCAATTATGAACTGCAACCATTGTCGTGGAACGAAGGGCTCTAGTGCGCTCGTGTAGTTGATTAGTTATTTCCACATGCGTTATTCTATATCATTTATTTTCTTTACTCTGCTACTAACAAATAACAGACCTAGTCTACGGCATATCGATGATTGAAGAGGCTATCTGTGCGCTTCCTTCATCTTTATGCCTGCTTATCTTGCGAAGCTAGGTAATGTTCTCGGCATGCTCGAGCTAAATATACGCCTATGTATCGGTACTCATCCCAGTGAATGGAGCGCTCGAGTTTCAACGCATCTTTCAACACATCTAGCAGTACAAGTGGTCCCTATTTACTCAATTAAACAAAGTTAAGTTTTAAGCAACACAGAACAACGTTAAGCAGATTTTACGATATAATTTAGAATGATTTGATATTTTAATGCACTCGCTGTGTTGAACCTACGAAAAAAAAAAAACAGCGCTAGTGTTGTGTAGTGTCCTCTTCTTTGTGCTCCGTCCCGTTCGCGCTGAAAAGTTTTCAATATGAATCAGTTCCAACTCGCCCACCTATCTACTTTACTGAAGAGGTACTTATATAGCTGAATGCAAGTGCGAAAATAAAGCACACCCCTGATAAACATAATTCATGAAAATCTACACTCGCATCATTTAATTAAACCAAATCTCATGAAGAAGTCCACGCGAAAAGCTGACCTCATCTGCTTCTCCAGAGCGACTCATTATTTACGGCACGCATCGCGTACTTCCGACGCAGGTTATCAGTTCTCCATCTGAAGGGGCCTCTGTTTCCTGATGAGGCTCCCTTTAATTAATACATGCACCTAATGTCATTTTCTTTTTGTATTTTTTTTCTGCAGTTGCGTGGTATCAGCGGGGCCTATCGTGGCGTTGCTGAATGTTGCAATGCAAGCTCAGACCAGACACGCGCTCACTGTGAATACGACCCTGAGGGGAAGCAAGGTTTGCTATGTGCGTGACACCCTTATTTGCACTATAATGCATCTCCTACCACAACAACACTCGCTGCCAGCCGGTGTTTTTATGCCGGTTCATCGCTCAGACTACCGTATCTATCACAGAGTATACATCTCGCACCTACCATGGACAGTGCGCATTAACGGATTCTAAATTAGCTTTTAAGTGACGGATGCGATATTGGGATCCCATAAACGTTGTGTGCATGGCAGGCTGTGATATACCAGAAATGACTTATTGACCGCAGTTAAAAGGTAGTAAGGAATTAAAAGGCGGAAAAGCATACATAATGGAACCATTAGTCTACACATAAAAAAAATTACACCATCTCCCGCTAAAGGGAACCATGTGTAGATGTGAAGCAGCGGGCGCTAACGCAACACTGGCGGCGGCGTTGACGCTGGCGCTCATCGCAGCGTTGCGCAGGAGAGAAAACTGGGGAGGCGCAAAGCACGCAGTGATGGAGCGGTGTTTCCTACTGGAACATGCCAATCGCTCCTAATGGGCAACGAGAGACAGAAGACTCCGACTGGACACAGAGACCCGCAGTCCGCTTTTAGTTAACGCGCACGCTGCGAATTTTTATTGTTCAACAACGCAAGGGAGAAATCTCCCACCAGCACCACCTTGCAGGTCAAAATCCATTGCCATATATACGGAGTGGCCAGTGAACGGTTGTGCAGCGCGAGCAGTCGGTTTTTTCAACCAAGAAACTCGCTAGCAGACGCTGCCTGCGTCGGCGTCGCGAGGCGAGAGAGGGGGGAGCGTAGGAGAGGAGAGAGAGGGGGGGACGCGCATGCGCAGTGGGAGTGTAGACGCCGCGTTCAGGGGGTGCCTAGAGGAGAGAGAGGGGAGTGTAAGAGGGGAGAGAGAAGGGAGGCGCATGCGCAGTGAGGGTGTGGTTGCCGCGGGGAGGGATGCCTAGAGGAGAGAGGGGGGAGCACAGGAGGGGGAGAGAGGAGGGGAGGCGCATGCGCAGTGAGGGTGTGGTTGCCGCGGGGGAGGGATGCCTATAGGAGGGAGAGGGGGAAAGGAGGTTTTTTATTTATTTTTTTTAAAGGGTTTGCGCATGCGCAGTAAGGGAGGCCACGCGGCACACCACCACCACCACCACCACCGGATTAAGCTTCGCCATAAGATGCTTCACATCTAAAATATAGACAGCTTCCAACTAGTAGTGCCAAGCCTGACAGAACTGCTGGAAGCGGAGCAAAATATGAAGAGGACGAAGAAGGGGACGAAAAGAGCGTGTGTCGGATCATCATGATGAGTGTTTTCGGCCGCCTCTGCACGACATAACGAAAAGCTTAGCAAATCCGCCGTAAAAAGGACTTATGAGAAATGTTGGCGGACGGTACCAAAGAATACATGTAGGCACAATTCGAATGGTGCAACACGCTGAAAGAAAACTTTTATAGTAAATACAACATGAAGTGTACATTTAGTATTAAATTAAACTACGTGGATTATTTCACCACCACCGCATGATAATGAAGCATGCTATTGATTGGGGGACGCTGCACTAATTTGGTCCACCGCGGTTTTTCCATTAGTATGCAGCACATCAATGTTGTGCAACCATTCAGCTTTGTCATCATCAGTGTCGTCATTTAATCCTAATAAGGTCACGCTTTTGTCAGGCCATCGTCGTCAATAAGTTGTCGTCATGACATTGTCGTTATGATGTCATGGAGCGCTCACCATGACGCGCTAGGATCCTTGCAAGGGGGTCGATCAGGACAGTGTGCATATTGTACGTTGCACAAGCAACAGGTATATCAAAACAAAAACTACAAACTTTAGATAAAGTTGCCTGTAACAATATGGTGCGTCCCTATGTTGTTTGAATGCTAACCGTATTCATAGTATCATTTATTATCGAAGCAGTGCTGCCACGACTTCTTCCATGTGCCTCCCCCCACTGACATATTGTACTTTTTTCGAAAGAAATGTCCGCTAAGATACGGATGACATTTCTGAATAGTAAGTCATCACAGCTTTTCGATTACGTAAAGTGATTCACACGAGATGCTGTACATTATAACATATCAGAACAACGACGCCTTCGTTGCTTGTGCGTAGTTGATTACTGCCGCCACGAGTTCGTTTCGCAATATGGACAGAATGAATCGACCCGTCAGTGAATTATGTGATACTTCATTTTTCCAGAATGTCGCTGTTAGCAGCGAGAAATAAAGTTATCACAGCCTCATTCGAAGCGTAAACACCAACGTTACGTTTTATTATAAAGCTCGAAATAAATGAAATGTGGTGATTGCACAGTCATATCAGTTTTTTAGATGCGAAGCATCTTATGCTCGAGGCTATGTCCGTCCGGCGTCCCCCCGTCCCCCCGTCCCGCGTCCCGCGTCCGGCCACTTTCATGAAGTAGGCAAGCACCCATTATGCGAACCAGAACACTGTAGTAATATGAAGGCCGTCAACCCTACCACAGTCATCAGAGTCATGGCCGAGAGCACAGAGAGGCTGCTTAGCAATGGCTAGGCAGGTGGTGTCTGTCGCCCAGGTTGACCCCAATCCTTGAGTCATAGCCGAGAGAACAGAGAGGCTGCTTCGCAATGGCTAGGCAGGTGGTGTCTGTCGCCCAGGTTGACCCCATTCCTTAATCTTGCTTGCATGTGTTTGGAGGGGGCTTAGTCCGTCCCTCCTTCCCGAGTCCCACAACACCACAGCGCATGCGCGTCCCCTCCCCCCCTCTCTCTCCTACGCTCACCCCCTTTCTCTCCTCTAGGAATCTTCTACTCTACGGAGTGGCCCCCGCGTCCCACAGCGCGTCCCCTCCCCTATGCTCTCCTACGCTCACCCTCTTCCACTACTCTAGGAATCATCTACTCTACGGAGCGGCGCCCGCATCCCACATCCCCACAGTGCATCCGCGTCCTCTCCCCCCTCTCTCCTCTATGAATCCTCTACTCTACGGAGCGGCTCCGGCGTCCCACAGCCCATGCGCGTCCTCTCCCCCTCTCTTCTCTAGGAATCCTCTACTCTACGGAGCTGCTCCCGCGTCCCACACCCCCACAGCGCATGCACGTCCCCTCCCCCCCTCTCTCTCTTCTACGGTCCCCCCATCCTCTCCTCTAGGAATCCTCTACGGAGCGGCGCGCACGACAGCTCGTGTGACAGCTGCATACTCCGCTGGGGGTGCCACGGTAGTTCCGCGGTATGAAAATGACGCAGCGCGCGCGCCTCATTCTCTCTCCTATGCAGCGCCGCGATGAGCGCCCGGACCGCTGCCGCGAAATGAGAGTGGCGACGTTCCTCCCGCTCAAGCTAATTATCTCCCCCGCTGCTTCGCATCCACACATGGTTCCCTTTAGCGGGAGATGGGGAAGTCTTTAGATGTGAAGCATCTTATGGCGAAGCTTAATCCGGTGGTGGTGTGCGGCGTGGCCTCCCTTACTGCGCATGCGCAAACCCTTTCAAAAAAAATAAAAATAAAAAACCTCCTCTCCCCCTCTCTCTACTCTAGGCATCCCTCCCCGCGGCAACCACACCATCACTGCGCATGCGCCTCTCCTCCTCTCTCCCTTCCTGTGCTCCCCTCTCTCTCCTCTAGGCATCCCTGCGCGCGCTCCCACTGCGCATGCGCGTCCCCCCTCTCTCACCTCTCCTACGCTCCCCCCTCTCTCCTCTAGGCATCCCTGCCCACAGCGTCCACACCCCACAGCGCATGCGCGTCCCCCCTCTCTCTCCTCTCCTACGCTTCCCCCCTCTCTCGCCGCGCGACGCCGACGCAGGCAGCGTCTGCTAGCGAGTTTCTTGGTTGAAAAAACCGACTGCTCGCGCTGCACAACCGTTCACTGTCCATCCCGTATATATGGCAATGGATCTTGACCTCCAAGGTGGTGCCGGTGGGAGATTTCTCCTGTGCGTTGTTGAACAATAAAAATTCGCAGCGTGCGCGTTAACTAAAAGCGCACTGCGGGTCTCTGTGTCCAGTCGGAGTCTTCTGTCTCTCATTGCCCATTAGCAGCGATTGGCATGTTCCAGTAAGAAACACCGCTCCATCACTGCGTGCTTTGCGCCTCCTCAGTTTTCTCTCCTGCGCAACGCTGCGATAGCGCCAGCGTCAACGCCACCGCCAGTGTAAGCGTTAGCGCCCGCTGCTTCACATCTACACATGGTTCCCTTTAGCGGGAGATGGTGTAATTTTTTTTTATTTTTGAGCGTGTAGTGTGTACGTCTGCAACATAAGTGAGAGCACAGAGAAAGACCCCTTCGCAATGTTTCACGGTGGAGCTTCTCTCCAGCGCAGAGGTGGTACATCTGGTTTTTATGTGTCTGAGAAGATTTCGACAAAGACAGGGTTGAGTCATCTTATGTTGTCTTCTCCATCGCCATCTTTTAGGAACGCTCTAGGCCATGGGCTATTTTAGATGCGAAGCATCTTATGCTCAGGGCTCTGTCCGTCCCTCCCGCGTCCCCCCGTCCCCCGTCCCCCGTCCCGCGTCCCGCGTCCCGCGTCCGGCCACTGTCATGAAGTAGGGAAGCACCCATTATGCGAACCAGAACACTGTAGTAATATGAAGGCCGTCAACCCTAACACAGTCATCAAAGTCATGGCTGAGAGCACAGAGAGGCTGCTTAGCAAAGGCTAGGCAGGTGGTGTCTGTTGCCCAGGTTGACCCCATTCCTTGAGTCATGGCCGAGAGCACGAGAGGCTGCTTAGCAATGGCTAGGCAGGTGGTGTCTGTCGCCCAGGTTGACCTAATTCCTTAATCTTGCTTGCATGTGTTTGGAGAGGGCTTAGTCCGTCCCTCTCTCCCGCGTCCACACCACCACACCGCATGCGCGTCCCGTCCCCCTCTCTCTCCTCTAGGAATCGTCTACTCTACGGAACGGCCCCCGTGTCCCACACCCCCCCCACAGCGCATGCGCGTCCCCCTCCCCTGTGCTCTCCTACGCTCACCCCCTTCCTCTACTCTAGGAATCATCTACTCTACGGAGCGGCGCATGCGCGTCCTCTCCTCCTCTCTCCCCTAGGAGGAGGAGGAGGAAGGGAAACAAGCGGAAGGACAGGGAGGTTAGCCAGTTCTTGGACCGGCTGGCTACCCTGTGCTGGTCTCCTCTAGGAATACTCTACTCTACGGAGCGGCTCTGGCGTCCCACATCCCCACAGCGCATGCGCGTCCTCTTCCCCCTCTCTCCTCTTGGAATCACCTACTCTACGGAGCGGCTCACGCGTACCACATCCCCACAGCGCATGCACGTCCCCTCTCTCTCCTCTCCTACGCCCCCCCCCCTCCCATCCTTTCCTCTAGGAATCCTCTACGAAGCGGCGCGAACGTCAGGTGGTGTGACAACTGCATACTCCGCTGGGGGCGCCACGGTAGTTCCGCGGTATGAAATTGACGGAGCGCGCGCGCCTCATTCTCTCTCCTGCGCAGCGCCGCGATGAGCGCCCGGACCACTGCCGTGAAATGAGAGCGGCGACGTTCCTCCCCGCTCAAGCTAATTATCTCCCCGCTGCTTCGCATCCACACATGGTTCCCTTTAGTGGGAGATGGGGAATTTTTTTTTGGTATCCCCGTCTCCTCGGGCTGGTCAATACACGGTTTTCGCCGCAATTCTTTAACGTCAGCACATTCCGGAGGGCACCGGCTTGTCAGTGATATTCATAAATTTATAAGTGACGCGTCTTCCAGGAATTCCTCAAGCATATTGTTACCGCACGATAAAAGAACGTTGTCGTCATTTACTGCTAGCTGCTCACTTCCGCGGGGTATAAGCTCAAACGTACAAACCTTGCCCACATGGCTCTAACCATCTGGTAAACACAAACATTAAAACGGCCCGATACAAATCCACATAGCGTTCACTTGCCTCCTTTAACATCCCTGTTCAGTACGTCCCCTTCACTGAATGGAATGCTAACGGAATAGTTAAACGCATCTTGACAAATGGCGCAGTTAAATGCCGATGGTGTTCACGTAATCCTAACATGAACATAGTCAATATTGACAACATATTATTATTATTGTAACTTGTGGGACACGAAAATTTAAAAAGGAATATACAGAGACAAATTACTACCGTCACCTGTGAGGAGACTATCTGCTAACAATGAGTGCGCAAAAATGGGATGCCTGAGAATAATTCAAATGTCAAAATCATTATACAAGATTCTTTGCAACCTGACCCAGTCACCCATATAATAAAAAACGTTTTAAGGGTGATACCACTTCGTATGGAGTTTAAAATGATGTGGTAAGTACCTCTGAAACCGTCAGTATAGTTGATACCACTAGAGTTAAAAATGAAAAAAAAAAGCTAAAGGAAAAGCTTTAACAACGATGTACTGTATAGTTGGTCCAACTCACCATTCCCCGTCTGGCGACAACACCAAAAGCACTTGAAATTCTTACCTGGAAAGGAAGAAAAATATAACTTCAGTTTTTGCTATTTTAAATTAAAAAAAACCTACATGCATGTTGGGAATTTAGCAACAAAGCTCAGCAAAAAAAAAAGAAAAACGATCACAAAATTAGAAAATTTAAATATCGCGAAAATATGGCCGAGCGGGGCTTGGTATTCTTGACCTATTACTTCACTTTTATCGTATTGCGCCATACTCCCTCCTAACCTTTTTTCTTTGTCGTGCTCGACTGGTGACCCTCAGGTCGCAGGATCGAATCCCTGCCACCACAGCCGCATTTTCGATGGAGGCGAAAATGTTGAAGGACCGCGTAGTTAGATGTAGGTGCACGTTAAAGAACTCCAAACGGTCGAAATTTCCGGAGCACTTGACTCTGCCAGCTCTCAAAATCATATATTGGTTTTGGAACGTTAAATGCCATCAATTATATTATTATAACTTTTTCTTTGTCCACCGCTGTGCAGCAGTGGTTATGGTGCTCGGCTGCTGACCCGAAATTCACGGGTTCGATCCCGGTCGCGGTGGTCTCACTTCGATGGAGGCGAAATGCTAGAGGCCCGCGTACTGTGCGATGTCAATGCGCGGTAAAGAACACCATATGGTCGAAATTTTTGGAGCCCTCTACTACGGCGCCCCACATGATCATATCATAGTTTTGGAACGTAAAACCTCTGATATTACTATTATTATTACTTTTTTCTTTCCTCCATGCCGGGGAGCGGAACTTCAACCACGTGCTCAGCAGCACAATGCTTCTGTTCCTACCGACAACAACGGCGGTGATGCGTGAAACAATTAAATGTAACAAGGAAAGACAGCAATGAGATACGGCAACGTGAAATGAGAAGTTAGCTCGATAAAAGATAACATTGCCATATCAGAAACAGCTGACCGCCGAGAAGCCCACGATCGGGAGAGCACAGATCACTG
>JALIZH010025135.1:0-30553 GCA_030522465.1 Rhipicephalus appendiculatus | reverse complement strand
ATAA
This sequence comes from Rhipicephalus appendiculatus, assembly GCA_030522465.1. Lineage (NCBI taxonomy): Eukaryota > Metazoa > Arthropoda > Arachnida > Ixodida > Ixodidae > Rhipicephalus > Rhipicephalus appendiculatus. The sequence goes on along the minus strand of JALIZH010025135.1, from coordinate 30,549 downwards.
CCGCTGGTCATTAAGGGTAACTGACTGGATTCCAAGAGATGGCAAACGCGTGAGGGGTAACAGAAAATTAGGTGGGTAGATGAGATTAAGAAGTTTGCAGGTATAACGTGGCAGCAGAAAGCACAGGACCGGGTTGATTGGCGAAACATGGGAGAGGCCTCTGTCCTGCAGTGGGCGTAGACAGGCTGATGATGATGATGATGATGATGACTCAGTATCACAACAGATATAGAGATAAAGATATTTACACAAAGACGCGCGGAAACAATGCAGAACAAAACATCACATGAACGTCCTGCTAGCGTTACCCAACCGTACGCTGGCCACCCGGTATATACAGGCAGTGCATTTTGACCTGCCATGTAGTGCCAGGATGAGAGCTATGTTTTGCGTCATTGAACAATGAAAGTTCGCAGCGCACGCGTAAACTTAAGGTGAGCTGCAAGTCACCCGGGGTCACCTCAACCTTTTAGTATAAACCAACCTCATTTCACTTTTTTGTTTATCCAATTATTAGCTGGCACTCTGACCTATTAGCCCCACCCGCGTTAGCACTGCTGATGCACGAGTCCACAAAATATACCTAAGCACATGTAAACCATGGCAGCTCAACATTTTTTAGGAGCGAAGCTCCTTAGGCCGGCACCCCGCCGTCGCCGTTGAAGCTCCCTGGCACGGTGCCAGTTGTGGCGTCTCCCACTCACGCGGGAGGATAAATGAGCCTTATGAGCGCTGGAACGTGGATGGCGTCTGCACGATGCGTGAAGCGCGACAATACGAACCCATGCGAAAAGGAGGCAGTTTCCCTCTCCCTCTTTCTTCATCTCTGCGCTCTCCCCTCAAACCGGCGAACGCGCGTTCGGGCACCGAGCGCAGTAGACACTCTCCGCGAGCAAACAAGGCGCGCGGCACAAAACAACAATAAAAGTAGCAGTTGTTCGGTGTACGAATACAACCGATGAGCGAAGATCCTTAGAAATGGGACGCACGCGGCGTTCGGCGCGCGCGGCGTTTCGATGTCCAGGCAACTGGGCGGACGCTGGCCGGACGACAAAGTGAGGCGATAGTTTGGCGCGTCCGCCGGTTTGAGGGGGAGAGGGCAGAGTAGAAGAAAGAGGGAGAGGGAGACTAATCTGCCTCCGTTTCGCAAGCGTTCGTATTCTCGCGCTTTGAGCATGGTGAAGACGCTATCCGCGTTCCAGCGCTCATAAAGCTCATTTATCCTCCCGCGTGAGGGGGAGACGCCACAGCTGGCAGCGTGCCAGGGAGCTTCAACGGCGACGGCGACGGCGGGTTGCCGGCCTAAGCAGCTTCGCTCCTAAAAAAAGACACTTCGCGTTTAAAAGACGCGAGCGTTCTCCCTGTGCCACACGCACGCTCTGCTGCCATGGACCACTACAGTTTCCTCCATGCTACCATCTCTTCCTTCCACCGACAGTAGAGCCACTCCGGTTTCGACAGTTTCTGCGAGTAGTGGAAATACGTCCTACCCGCTGTGGACACCTTCAGCGAAAGCTACTTTCGCAAAATCATTGGTATCAACCGTGACACCGAAATGAGACAATCTGCCTGGCATCCTTCGAATGGTTAAACAGTTTCAAAACGTACATAGTCACTGGCATCCTTCGAATGGTTAAACAGTTTCAAAACGGACGTAGTCACTTTCGTCCCATTTCTAAGGAGCTTCGCTCCTCGGTTTTATCCGTATACGGAGCAACTGCTAATTTTTTTCATTGAGTGCTCGTGCACAAACACAGTAGCGGCACATATTCAGGAACGACGGCGAAGAAGAGAGGCGCCGCGCCTGTACCCGCTGCTTACCAACGGCGTCGATAGGCCTTTTCGAGGAGCACGGCTATGCGATAAATGACAGCTGGCGAGCACTCTATGCATCTCCTGTGCAATTTTCGTCGCCATTATTTTAGACACATCGTCTCACGGAGTGATGTACTTAAAACGAACCGGTCGGCTCGCAGTACGGGTTTTCAACGTTCTCGTACTCACAGTGCACCGGCGGCCGCACGTTGGTTCCGTCTACTTCATTTCGGTGCCCGTCTTCGCGCTAGATGTTTTTCAACGGTTGCTGCATGCAGCAAAAGACACAATTTGGACTGTACATTACTGCAGCAGACATTATTTCCAGCGAAACAAAATCTATGCGATTCTTGCTTCTCGTGCTCAGGCTACGCACTCACCCCGGCCGCTGGCCGGCATGTGGCCGACGACGTAGCGAAGCCTTTTTCTGATCGCTTCGTAGTTGTAGCCGATGACTCTCCACGAAACGACCACGGACCATCACAGCTACTTGCTTTTGTTACCGTTGGCAATGTTCTTCGTAGCTCGTCGCGATTAGGCGCAGAAGCGAGATATCCGCGGCGTAAATCCAGGCTCGGAGGTTTGCGTTCGTATGTTCACTGCGGCTCGATGAATGAACAAACACGTGAGATCCAGCCCGCTTTGCGCAGCCGGATGCCGGCGCGCGTTGAACTTGTCATCAGCGCCTATCCAAACATATCCACCGCAAGGTTCTTACACTCGCCTGCCTCCAGGGCCACTACACAACATACGCCAGCGATATTTGCAACAATGAACGAGACGACTTTGCAGCAAGAATTTTTTTCTGCCACCAAGCTCATTTATTCACAGACTGGTTTTCTCGCTCGTTCTGCCTCTGCCGCTCATAGTTCTAGTGAAAGTGTGTAGGCTGAGGGTCAAGCATGAGGCGCGACAACGCCGTGCCAACCTTCGAAAGAAAAAAAATGCATTAGTGGCGTTCGCATACTTTCAATTGAACTGGGAGCATCAATTGGTGGGGGACAAAAGCCGCCGAATCAGGGAGCTTACAGTCACGTGGTAATAAACTCTCAAACGGTGGCTAAAATCACGCGATAGAAAACTCCGCACGTAGCAAAACTAGATTGTGACATCCTTTTACTACGTCCCTCAGGGGTGGTGGTAAAGCTATGTCATGTACCGCCTTTTACTCCAACATGAGGTAGTAATTTTAAACGCGAGGGAGTTTCAAGAGGTGATGAGCCGCGAGAACCTCAATCTCGGATAGCTTTTGCTTACAGTGTAGGAACAAATTGTAATGTCACGCAGAGAAGGGCAAGTGGCTCGAAACATGCAGCTCACTCCTCAAACAGAAAGGTCCCACGAAGAGAACATACACAGGACGAGCGCGAACTAACAACTGTCACAGCTCGACTCTTAAAGCCCGCTGCCCGAACACAAAGAAGGACGCGCGAAACAAGCACACAAGTATGCACAGGATGAGCGCGAACTGTCAATAATATCTGCAGTTTACCGATTATGAGAGGCGCCGTAGTGGAGGGCTCCGGAAATTTCGACCACCTGGGGATCTTTAACCTGCACCTTACTCTAATTACACGGACGATGGCGAACTAACTACTACAGTCACTTCTTTGCGTCTGAGCAGTGCGCATCTTTCGCAAACGCGGCCACTGCGGCGAGCGAAATGACCTTACTGCTCTCTGGAACTTCAACGCCAGTTGAAGGCGTACAAACCGCCCAGATTGCCCAGATCCCGAAATAAGCGCTCGCGCATCGTAACGCGCGGAGCTACGACCTTTAAAGCGCACCCTCGTTCTGCAGGCAGCTCAGCCAAGTGTTGCCAGGCGAGAGCTGTCGCGTCGGCAAAGGGCACTAACATTTCATTGTGGCCGGTGCTGCGATGACAGGTCAACGAACGGTCATCATGTTAAAGGGTGTCTCGTCCGGTGGCCACACGCCATGGGCGTCGGCCGGTTTTTTTTTAGGGGGGGGGGAGGAGGGGAGAGGGGCGGAGCTTTGGTTTAGCTTGGGCAACGTTTTTAGATTGCTTGGGTGAGGGCCAAGTACTGGTGTGGCTAGAGGGGGGGGCAAGTGCCCCTTTTGCACCCCCTTGCCGACGCCCATGCCACACGCACATATATTTACACACGACCAGGTGGCGGAGGGCCACCGACCCTGAGAAGGAATAGTTCCCTACAATATGACTTTGCGGGGACAACATGGACGCTTCAGCACTCAGTGGAGACACCATTTTGAAAGTCGCCCACATACCAACTAGCCCAAGCTGCTACCCCTCCCGAGTTTCGTCGGCGCCGGGCCGGACGGCTGCGGATTCGACTGTTTTACCTACGTACAGTTGAGCCCAATGTGTCAAAACCAGGGGCGTAGCCAGGGGGGGCGTTGGGGGGTTCAAACCCCCCCGAAATTTTTCAATTTTGCTTGCGTATATATGCACGCACACATACAAACGCACGCACGAACATACATAAAGTATGGTTGAAACCCCCCCCCCCCCCCCCCCCGAAAAAAAATTTCTGGCTAAGCTCCTGGTCAAAACTACACCTATTCAAACATTGGTTTCCCAAAATCACGTTCTTTGGGGGGTGAGAGAGTTTCAGCCCTCCGAGGTCGCTCCTGCCAGCTCTCTCAAAACAGTAAGTGGGAACGGGGACAGTTGCTCATTTCACAGTCGGCTCGCTGGGCGTTGCCATAATTCTCTCTGGGCTGCGCTAAACAGGCGTGACCCCCCAAAATGCGCTGCTGATGCTGTGCGCAGCTCAGCATAGCAGCGTTTTTCTTTTTTTTTTTTTTTTTTTTTTTTTTTTTTTTTTACAGTTATTCTCGGCGCCTCGGCCGAATCGGTCATTCGCGGGGGGCCATCTTAATGCTCAGTCGAAATTTGAATAAAAGCTTCCACAACCACCGACGCTACCTGCTCCCACTGCAGCAAACCCCAACAGGTGAAGTCGGAGCCGGCGGGGCGGGAGCTGGGTACAACAAAAGACTGTTCAACGCTTGTAAATCAACTAGGAATGTGCCCTGACATGCTGGAAGGGTGGCTGAAAGCGCGACAAAGACAGGCATCGTCGAGTCACTTCCGCCGCAACTACGGGAAATGCTTTTGGAAGTGCTGCCGCTTTGGGAAATTGAACGTGCGCGAAGCGCTGCAAAGCCTCTGTTTCAATGCGGTATCCGCACGGGGGGTCATGAAGAGCTGGCAGTCCGCCCGAAAAAAAAAATTAGTCGCGCTGCACTGGTCTTGAGAGAACGCGACTTTCTTCGGCAGAGGCCGATCGGCCTCTGCGGTTCTGCTGTCGGCGGCATGGAGTGCTTTGCCACATGGGCCATTCGGTGCCTGTGGGGAAACCTCTGCGACAGACGCGCGCCTTTGCTTGTTTAACACACACAGGAAGAAAAAAAAATTCTTTCCCCTTTCGAAACACGCCTCAGCTCATTTCCGAAAAAAAAAAAAAAAAAAGATTACGAGATAAGCGTGCCCCGCACAGTATCGCGATACAACCGATACATCGTAAAAGTATTTCACTACTGAGATACAAATACATTTTTCGAATGTATTTCGATAAAGAAATACAGATACTCAAAAGTATCTCTAAAATACTATCGCGATACTCTTGTATCGCGATACTGCCTAGCCCTGAAAAACACATATCTCAGAAGCCTTGCTCCAGCTGCCTGCGGCGTCATAGGTACCATATTTTAATGGAAATCTCGATGGTCATGCTCCTGAACTCGGATCCCTGAAACACGTCATGGGTGTCTTGCCCTATATTCGATGTGCGATCGTTACGGAGAAGAAGACTAATTAAAGAAAAATGCTTCAGGCGTGTAGAGGTCAGGCTGGTAGGCAAGATTGTACGGAATTCAAGCAGGCTAGAGTGTTGCATGGACGCATGCATGACCGGGGTGCGAGAAGAAAGGGGGGGGGGGGGGGTATTTCTCCGAACGGCATGGAAATTTGAAATTACAAATAAAATGAGAGAAGGCGCTTGCTCGGAGTTTTGCGGTATATTAGCGTGAGATTCGTCGTCGTCGACGTCGTCAGCCTGACTAAGCCCACTGCAGGGCAAATACCTACCGCATGTTCCTCCAATCAATCAGGTCCTGTGCTTTCTGCTGCCACGTAATACCTGCAAACTTCTTAATCTCATCTGCCCACCTAACTTTCTGTCCCCCCCCGCACGCGTTTGCCTTCACTTGGAATCCAGTCAGACAACCGCGGTTCATTATCCATTTGAACAACTATGTGTAAACAAAAACAGTTATCTAGATGTTTAAACATTATTATAATGGCAACTGCAGGTTTCTGAAACCAGGATATGGCTGCATGTTATACTTCAGCGCTGCTCATCGCATTCCTGCTGAGCTTTTTCAAGGCGAGCTTCGAAGCCGGCGGATGGACAGAAGACTCACAACCAAACACATTCCTCAATCGCGTCTTTGCGCGGTACGCCTACGAGAATCAGAGGCACAGAAGAGGTGAAGAATTCACGTTTCTTGTAACGCAAGCGAGGACGAAGGTATGTTGTCCAAGAGTGAAATTTTCTTTGCCTAACGTAGCGTAATGAAATTCTGTGTCACCTTCCATACACCCTATATATATATATATATATATATATACATATATATATATATATATATATATATATATATATATATATATATATATATATAGTAGTGGGAAAAGAAAGAAGAATCACGCGGACACCGATAGAATAAGGAAGAACCAAGAAAATACGACTTTCGTTGGTCTGGCACTGTATATTTCCAGTAAAGGTGCGTCTCTGACAAAGTGTGGTCCACCAGACAAAAATTTACTGAAAATATACAGTGCCAAACCAACGAAAGTTGTATTTTCTTTCTTTTTCCTTATATATATACAGTAGAAACTCGGTGATTCGTTTTCGAAAAAAAAAATAATAACTCGGAAAATAAATGTACGCACGATCCAAATGCAGTAAAAATCGTGGCTGACAAGCCATTGAGGGGCAGGGGTAGAAAACATTTATCGCTCAGAGAAACATAGAGGGACTCTTCGATTTTCGAACTTCTCGCATCTCGCTGGCAGCCAGAGGTCAGCCAGCCAGCTCCGATACTGACAGGAATAAATGTCATGATCACGTGTGTCGGAATCCCGAGACATTCTTTATTGTCAGGTATGAGAAGAATAAAACGTCAGCCCGCACCATAATAATAATGCAGACAATGCCGATTAGAAAAGAAAAAAAATTGCACCATCTCCCGCTAAAGGGAACCATGTGTAGATGTAAAGCAGCGGGCGCTAACGCTTACAATGGCGGCGGCGTTGACGCTGGCGCTATCGCAGCGTTGCGCAGGACAGAAAACTGGGGAGGCGCAAAACACGCAGTGATGGAGCGGTGTTTCCTACTGGAACATGCCAATCGCTGCTAATGGGCAATGAGAGACAGAAGACTCCGACTGGACACAGAGACCCGCAGTCCGCTTTTAGTTAACGCGCACGCTTGGAATTTTTATTGTTCAACAACCCACAGGAGAAATCTCCCACCGGCACCACCTTGGAGGTCAAGATCCATTGCCATTTATACGGGCTGGCCAGTGAACGGTTGTGCAGCGCGAGCAGTCGGTTTTTTCAACCAAGAAACTCGCTAGCAGACGCTGCCTGCGTCGGCTTCGCGAGGCGAGAGAGGGGGGAGCGTAGGAAGGAGAGAGAGGGGGGGGGCGCGCATGCGCAGTGGGAGTGTGGACGCTGCGGGCAGGGATGCCTAGAGGAGAGAGGGGGGGGAACGTGGGAGTGGAGAGAGGAGGGGAGGTGCATGCGCAGTGAGGGTGTGGTTGCCGCGGGGAGGGATGCCTAGAGGAGAGAGAGGGGGAGAGGAGGTTTTTTATTTTTATTTTTTTTGAAAGGTTTGCGCATGCGCAGTAAAGGTGGTCACGCCGGCACACCACCACCACCACCACCGGATTAAGCTTCGCCATAAGATGCTTCACATCTAAAATGAACAGGGCAGAGCCAAATGAAATATTGAAGGGGAAGGAGAAGGAGACCCCAACCCCAGACAAACGGACAAAAAAAAAAGCTTATTGTCTTTCCTTTACAAAGGTATTCTTGCTGTTAACATGTTATCCAATTTAATCTTCGACTGATGAATCCTTGCGAGTGATAGGAACGGACGCTGCTGCTTGTAATTGATGTGATTGGGCTCTTCAGTCTTGTCTTCCTGGAGTCTCTTGCTTGTGTTTTCTGTGGGAGTAGGCTGCTGCTTGTTGATTTAAACTTCTTGGCTTACGGACTGACTGCTCTGTAAAATACACCCCCCCCCCCCCCGCGCCCCCTGAGAGAACCCAAATATTGCAAAATCAAACGTGGGGACAACCACCGTAAACGCAAAGAAACGCTGCCACCCTGGCCGCAAACGAAAACTTCGCGCCGCGTGAGCTTCGGATCTTTCTGCATTGCCGCTTGGAACTATGGGGCTAGGTTTTCCGAAAATCGGAATTGATATTCTCGATCAGACGAATTTGGGATAGGGTCACGTACGTTCGCAAGTTGACGCGTGACTCGCATCGGCCGTGAAGAAAACGTCCGACCCGCTAAATGCTTAACAAGCGCAACTCTGCGCAGTACACATAACAATCGCGGCGCAACACGATACGCGAAAAAAAAAAAAAAAACCGGCAGATCCCACGTACCTTGGGAATCGAAGTTATGCGAAGCATGCGTAGGGAAGGTTATTGCGTTCTAATTTTTTTTAATGTGAATGCATTTCATAGTCGGGCTATGTCAGGCATCCGGCGTCGTGCGGCGTTGCCGTTGTCCGCGGCAGGTGTTATCTCTCCGCTCTCACTCCCCTCCCCCCATAGCAACAGCTGCGGGCGCGCGCGCTTATCCTCGCCCCTAGCAACCGGAGCAGGTGGGGCGGGCGGAGTAGCGGAGAGTGAGTGGAGAGGAGGAGCGCGCTCTGACGCGTGAGGGCGCTCGCATCGCGGGAGCTCGGCGGAGCTATATATGAAAAAAAAATTTGGAACAAAAAATTAAAAAATAAAAAAAAATAAAAAAAAACACAAAAAAGCAAAAAAAAAAAAAACAGGCGCTGCGCCGTGCTCCTGACCGGGCTGCAGAAATTAGGCGCCTTTTTCCTTCTTCGAACCACAACCACTATATATAAATGGAGTGAAGCGCGCGCGAAATGCATTCGCATTTCCTCACGATTCCCTTCGGGGAGGTGGGGGGCATTTTTATTGAGCGAAACGTTACGAAATGACGCTAAACGTATGTGAAAATGTTGTACGCACAGCTATATGTTGAACAGTCGCATATATTTTATATAACCAGTTGTTTACAGCGGCGTAACGATACTAGCAGCAACATGGGTATTAGCAACGCCAGAAGCTGTAAGCTGATATGTAGCTCTTGTGCTCACGAGCATGGTAGCCCTGGACACTGCTACATAAATCAACTTCAGGGGATGGTGGTTAACTACAATTGACGTAAACCCGACGTGACGGCTGTATCATAAGAGTACGTATGTAATGTTTATAAAATGGGACAGCCACCACCGCAACCATAGTTAACGCTTGACGAACATTAAGGTATATTAGGAAAGCAGTTCCGAGACCTGGCGTGGCTCTGTGCTAGAATACTTGGTTGCCACGCAACATGCTGGGGTGCGATTCCTGCGGGGACCCTGACCTTTATTCTTCGCATTCGTCGGGTCGACGCTTGCCGATGTCGGCTTTTAGGGGCGAAGCTCCTTAAGCCGTGGGTCGTGCGTCCTCGTTGTATGTAGTAGGTAGCCATCTCTCGTTTTAGTTCTTGGAATGTCCGCTAGATGGCGGTACTTGTATATGATGAATATATATAGGGGCAAAGCTCCTTATGGCATCACCTCGGCGGTCCTCGGTGATCCATGCATCCTGAGTAGCCAGTAGGCACTGGATTTCGACCTCCAAGGTAGTGCCTGTGTGAGATGTCTCCTGTGCGTGATTAACCAATAACAAAATTCACAACGTACATGTAAAATTAAAGTGAGCTGCGAGTCGCCATGACTCTCATCGACCCTTTAGTATAAATGTGCTCGACCTTACGTCGTTGATGATGTACTGCGCAGAATTTGCGGAAGATTACCGGTTTACCGACGCACCTCCGAAGCTTCGCCCACTCATCATCATTCACCTCCGTGGATATGGTGCCGTCATCTCCAGTTCTCGTCTCGTTTCCGAGAGGGCGCTGTCCTATAGACATGCGAACAATATGGCGGTTGGGTGAAGGTACGCTAGATGGCGTTGGCGGTGCAGCTGCTCTTCGATTGCGCGGACCGCCGTACGAGTGCGCTTGCCGGATCGTGCTGCTTGGCGGACTATGGACGACGACCGGTCGTTGAAGTTTGAATAAAATTTCACACACACTATCGCTTTCATTACTTCTGGGCGAAACCACTGAAGATTTCACGGTGTAACCATGATTGCTTCAGTCACCATAACTTTCATCGACCCTTTAGTATAAACGCGCCCGATCTCACGTCGGTGATGATGTACCGGGCAGAATTTACGGAAGATTCACGGTTTACCGATGAACCTCCGCAGCTTCGCCCACTGATCATCATTCACTCCGTGGATATGCTGTGTTTTTTGTTAACGCTCTCACTTTAAAATTAGCACTCTCTTTTCTCGCCGTTCTAGGGTACGTATAAACTGTCCATCACCTGTGGCCCATACCCGCCCGTGGTATACGGGTATGTGCCACACGTGTCTGGTGGAAAAGGTTTGACGTCGCACGCGACGGGATTGTCATATTATTCATGTCATATGACCAGCGAGTCATTATATCAAACTACAATCGCATCACTAGCGTAACAACCATAATAGCCAGCACTTTTTTTCCGTCTCTGAAGACGCAGTGGAATTCTTGCCGCTGGATGTCATTTCATAAAACCTAGCGCCGTAGCGTCCTTCACGGCACATTTATTGTATCACTGCACCGCACTCCCAGCATTTTGGTTATCGCTATATGGTAGGTATTGTGTACAACCAAACAACTTATCGAAGTTTTAGGGCGAAGCTCCTTAGGGTGTGGGTCTGTCCCTCCTTTGTAGTATCTAGTAGCAGTAGTAGTAGGTAGCCACGTATAGTGGAATGTACCCACTCCACGTGATAAAGATGACGACGACGCCTGATGACCATGGGTGCTATTCTGGACATTGTCAAATTCCGCCATGTTGTCAAATTCCGCCATTAGCCTGATTTGATTGGTCACGCGAGGTCGTTCGTCTTGTGGCGCTGTAATAGCGTTACGACACAGGAATTCGCGATGACGTAACGTGAGAAAAAAAAGTTATTTTTTTCCGAAGTAGCCGTTCACCGTGCTCTGCCATGTATAAAGAAAGGTTTGGGCTGAATAACGAAACCGAAATGTGGTACTAAGCTGTGCGTACGATGAAGTTGCGGTTTGTCGAAACTACTGCTCGCTTGACGATGAACCGTCATGTCTGTAACATGATTGGACATTGAACTCATGGTGGTCGTTGCGTCACAGGGCCTCACTCTTTGTCGCGTCAAAATGACGTTGCGTGACGTTGCATCCCGCCAAATTTGCTGCTTAAAATGTGAGAACGACGAAGTGCCCCAAATTGGCCGCCATATTGTTGTAAATTGAGTTGCTTGCGGTTGCTCGTTCGATGTGTCGCCTCCCATACGTATGAGTAGAGCTCATTCTGTAAATTACTTTGCTAACATGTTTCGGTAAATATTATCACGAAGTAGTGTATGTAAAGTTTGCTTGTAAAAATAAAAGCTTCTTACTTCATTTGACTTGTTCGATGTTGTGGTTCTCGCCGCAAGAGAACGCTTCATATGCGGCAGAAAATGGCGCTGTCCTTCGTCGTGCGGTAGTTGGAGGTGCAGGAGCGAAAGTAATTCCGCGATAAGCGCGATACTTCTGCAATGCCCGATGAATCGTTTCGACTGCGGTGCCGGCTGACGACAAGCATGGTGCGATGACTGCGCGGGAAGCTTCGCCAGGACCTGGAGAGGCGGCGTACGGGCACGAAGAACAGCCCCGACCATTGATCTGCAAGTGCTTTGTGCCCTTCGCTTCATCGCCACCGGCATTTACCACGGCGCGATCGCAAATGACGAGGACGTGGCGACGAGCCTGTCCAGTGCGAGTCGCACGATTAATGCTGTCGGGGAAGCGATCGTCGAGCGCATCAGCGTTATGTGGATCACCTTCCCTGCCAGCGCGGGAGGAGCCGGCCGCGGCGAAGGAAGGCTTCGTCCACATGGATTCAAGGTTTCAAGGCTGCTTACTTTTCCAGAAACGACTTTTACACCCTCAACGTCATAGTGGTGAGGACAAATTTCATCTTATTTAAAGTTGTGCATGCCGTTAGTAGAGAATGCGAAGGAGGAACTTGAAAGACAGCTTTTGGCCACTGCCCCATTTTTTAACGACATTTTCCGTGGCTCGAACTTCAGTGATAGTAAAGAATGCAGTATTCGCGGTAAACAAAGTTTACGCCACTATTTAGCTTCGATAGAAGTGACGATGACACACACAGAAAAAAAGGTTCATCGTGCTTCATACTTGATCGCGGTACATGCCTTGTATTGAAGAGATGTAATCCATGAAAGGAAACCAGACGTACTGGGTGCGCCCCAATTTCACAAACATTGATATGCAGACAAGCAGTAACTGCCACATATGAAATGAGAGATAGAGCTGTCGAAGCTGCGCTTCAAAATCAAATGTAGAGAAATAAATTCGCTGCACCACTGAATTACGGTTGTACTGCGTGTGGCTGGCTGTATTGCTGTTGCCGACTTTCTTCCACTGCACGCAACACTTTGCAGGTATCTGACCAGCGTTGCGGATCACTGCTCTGGTACCTTGAGTTCATGGCATCTTTGCGTGGAGGGCATCTACTTTGAGCCGGTGCTTAGGCAGTGGACGCCGTGGTAGTTGATAGGTATGCAAGTTTGAGAATGCGTGTATGGTGTTTAATGTAGCAAAGGCATTAGTCATGGTTCTTTTATTACTTGCTGCGTGGTTCCCAACTTCTCAAGTTTGTTTTATCCTCTGAATTTCTGCCCCATATGTTAGTACTGGCAGCATACCCCAGTTGTACACTATCTTCTCTGGTAGCGCCAGTGTTTCCTTGATTGAAAAAAATCTCTTGGCCACATATCTTACAAAACAAATCGCACTGAGAGCCCAGGCAGCACACAATAATCCATCTCGTTCTCAGTGTATAATTGCAACTTGTCTTTCTGTGGTCATGGGAAAGACTGCTAGTGCAATAGAAAAGTCAAGCATGAAAGAAGCTTCCATGACGACATCGTGTGATCCTTTATTATAAAGTGGTGAAATAGTATAAATAGTAAACATGTCACGATACAGAAATGAAATGCTACATTCAGAGGCTATGTTGATTAAAAGAATGGATGAAATTGAACTGCCTTAAATGTGCATTCACAGAAACAAATCATATGTATATAGAGGATAGCTTTATATTTACAGCATAACCACAACAAAACAAAAGGAAACCAAGCCTTGAGTGCATTGCCTGCCTGCAGCCACCCCCCCACAAATCAGTTCTACAAATGAAAGCACTACACCTTCTTCACCAAAGTCACTCGCCCCTCCTGGTCTATGAAAAAAGTTAAAGGTTGCACTTCAGCATCTTCATTGTCCTTCCCCCCTGACGAAGGAATTGAGCTGATTCTAAACCATTTGGAAATAAACCCATTTTTTTTATTGGAGCCTTTGAAAGCTGTAATTAGCTAACCCAACCAGACAATCAATTTTGTGAATATGTCTATCTGCAGAAAAATGAAAAGGCAATACATATCGCTGACACAGTACCTTTTAAAAGAAGTGAGAGAGGTATGGTACATATTCAAGTGTATATTTATATTATGCTATATTATGCTAATCAGAACACTGTCCTGCGCAGGACTCGGTGCATAACCTCTGCAACCTTGGCTGCTTGTCCCCAACCCTGGAGTATATCCTGCGGGATCCCCTCCTGCCCAATTCAACCGCACCCACTGATCACTGTGATGCGTCGTGGAACAGTGCGTTGGAGTCCTCACGGCCCGCTTTCGGTGTGTGCAGAGGTACAGAGCACTACTACGGCCCACTCTGCACGTCAAAGATCGTCACAGTTTGCGTGGTGCTTCACAACCTCGGTGTTCGGCAGCAGCTGTCCGAGTCAGACAACATTCCTGGCACTGATCCTGAATGAGAAGATGCGGACTTTTACAGCAATAGCGACGATCCGGCAACAGTAGGCGGGACCACCTTCTGCAGCGGTTCACAGCTGGGCACCCTTGCATGTGATATTCCTGCGAGATCTGCGCATAAACATGAAACAGAAGCAGCTCTTTTTTTTCTCAAAGCAAAGTAGCCACTTGCATTGTGTTCGATCCTATGCCTATCACCTGTACTTGTGTTCAGCAGGAATTTCACACTGACAAAACCTGCTCCCTTGTTCACGGCAAGGTGGCCGCTTGCCTTGTGTTTCATCTGATACCTATCACATCTACGTGTGTTCTTGCAGCAATTGTATTCTGACAAAAGCTTCGTTGTGTCCTTTCGTTGAGAGCATGCTAATTGTACCAGGCAGTTAAGCAAAAACATGCTCATCTCTGGCGAATCATCATAGGACTAGTTTCTTGAGGCCATAGTAACTCTGGAAAAAAGCCTGCGTTATTTTATACCGGTGCATGCAACCTCGAACTTCATTCCAAAGCGTTGTTTTCAGCACTTTATTCACTATGCGAACCCAATGAAAGACTTTCCATTACATATGATGGCTGTACGAATCTCACAGGTGCTGCACAAAAGCTCTATTCATTTAGTAGCCACTTCAACATGCAAGAGCACAAGCTTGCTCCTGTTGGAAATCTATGTAAATATTTAGAGTGCGCAAAACGAACCAGTACAGAAAGGGGTGACGCGGACAGAGTGCTGTGTCATTCCTTTCTGTCCTGGTTTCTCTTGTGCACTAAAAAAGTTTACATGCAAGAGTAATGTGTAATATTTTAGAATATGCTGCGAGGCAATTTACTTTCTTCTGTAATGATTTTCCAAGTGCTTTGACGAAATCGCCTCGATTTTTTATAGCTCTTGAATGTTATGGTTCGTCTTTGGAATAATAAAAGCCGTCAAGTTGTCTCATTGTTTACATCATTGTCTCATCATTCACTGCTGCCAACAACAAAGGATGCGTCTAATATTGTGCCAGCCAGTTTTGAAACAAGCACATGAACAAAAAAGACCTTTCTTTGCATGCAGTTTGTAAATTTCTTAGTGCTACCAGTGCAAAGTAACATCAACTGCGTAAAATGCAATCCCTTTTCTTCATCTGAGGCCGTTATACACTTCTTATTCGTGTGTTGTAAGCAAGATTCGCCTCAAGACCATATCTTTCAGATTGAATTGATCGTGCATTACATGAGGTCCTGAAACTTAGCTCTTATTGCACGTACGTCTGTATATTTACACGATTGTAATTTATTTTGCAGTAGTCCGTAAGCATCCTTATCAAAACATATAACACCATCTCAATAATCACGACAGTTCAGGATTATAGTTCCCACATCGTAGACATAAATAGCACGACTCGCTGTAGGGCTAGTTGGCACATTACTTCAAATAAACTGGGCACTGAACCGCCGCCACAACAAAAAAGACAGAAGAAACAGAAGGGGCATTATCAGTACTTGCAATGCTGTGCAGCTCCTTATCTCCACTATCGGCAGCGCCTTTGGACGCCACACGCCTTGGAAACAAGGGGCCGCCGCAGCCCAACACGGAGCCGACGTGCACAACTGTAATGATGCCGGCGTCGCCAAATCAAACGCATCTCCGCCTGTTCTCCTGCAATAAGCACGTGTATAGCTGAAACGTCAAGACCACCCGATTGAAACGCAAGTTTACCTGATTGCGCTGCGATTCCTCGCCTCGGGTTCGCGCTGCCACCACTTTCCTTCTCCGGCGACGACCTTCTGCTGGGGACCAGTCGGTAAAGGCGCTCTGTCAGCGTCTGTCACAGCTCCCGTCGTACCAGCGGCAGCAAGTCGCCCTCCAATTATGGGGACGATCAGTAATAAAATCTAACATCGCGGCCCACTGTTCGGCGCTCAGTCACAACAAACAAAACACCCCACAAAATAACGATGCACGCAATGTCGACGCTGGCTTGACTGGTTCGCTTAGTGGCTAAAAAAGTTGCTATGGCTTCGCTAAATTGCAAACGATATCGTCTGATTCACGACTTTAAAGCCACACGCTTCACTTTCGTTTTATTTTATTGTTGTTGCGTTTACAATTAAAGAAACAAAGTGGCACTTAATTGCACGTTTCTTTGTATTTCATGACACCCTTACGTCACGTTTTGCAAGCAGTTCATGCGTTTTCGTCACCATTGTGTACACGTCACGCCTACGTAAAATTCGACAGAAAATGGCGGAAGTCCAGAATAGCACCCCGGGAAGAATAAGCGCGTTCCAGTATAGTGGAATGTACCCACTACACGTGATAACGATGACGATGACGCTGATGAGGAAAACAAAATAAGGGGAACCCCCTCCTTGTGGTCCCTAGAGCTCTTAAACAAAATCATCATCTACCCCATACGTAAATAATAAAGCATTGTGTATATACTTCATCAATATTGTCACGCGCGGTTCTCTTACTGTATTCAGTTTCCGCCCACAAAGACTATCATCACTACTCGGCGCAGACCGCGCCTTATTGTTCCAGAAGCTTCTCGGTTGTAGTAGATCGTTTTGTTAAGATTGCACGCAAGACGCTAACACTCAAGATTATTCCAGAGCTTGCGCGACGACTAGTGATAAGACTAGAATGTTCGGCGCGTGATTTATAAAAGCCGGCGCGTTCCAGCGATGTTCAGTTGATCGACGGCCGGCGCTCTGTTCGCCGCTATCAGTGCCAGTGTGTATTGCTGTAATCTGACTTTCCGTTTACCGGCCACAAGTTCGGCCCAAATAAACAGTTTCATTTTGGACCTACCGCCTGCTGCCTTCGTCGACGTCACGACCACGTGACAATATGTAATTATTGAAACATTGTGAATATGCTGTATGTATAAGCACACCACACCCCCGCGTTTGTGTGTCAGGTCTTTGTATGATGATCGAGTGGGCAAAATTTACGGGGATTGACGGTTTACCAGATTACCTCCGGAGCTTCGCCCACTCATCATCATTCACTTCGTGGATATGACGTGATTTTCCTATCTGGCGTACCAATTAAGAGGGATCACCTTCCTTTCCAATCAAGTGGTGATGATTATCGTTTTCGCGAGGCATGCAATGACTACCATTGCACAATCACTAGGGTTTTGGAAGATTGTTCACTGCTCTTTCTTTACTCACTGTATTCTGTTACTTTCTAGTTTCTACTTTAACGGTATTATTTATTTTGTAATTATAAAAAGAAAACTAGTCACAGTACCGCTTTTTTATACGTGGCTACAAATTTCACGGTAAAGTTTAAATGTACGACTACTTTGGCGGTTTTAGTTCGAATTCTGGCTCCTTTACAATTCTACCTAACGGCAACCCTGAGTGCAGAAATGTTTCGGTGGGTGGCGGGGCAGGATAAATACGTCGACTAAGAAGAAAACGAAGACGGCTTTCGCCTTCCAATTGTCCTACGCGAATGCATAAGTCATCGTGTCAAGTTATGTCTTCTTTTTTTGCAAACCGATTTCGGAGTTTTTAATTGTGTTTCTGTAATTGTGCAGGTTCCGGGACGACAATTAATCAATCTTGGATTCATTGTCTACCGTGGAGCAGTGGTATGTTGTAATATGTCGCACGTAGTGCACATTTTTATTTTTTCTCCAGCTTCGATCGCTAATATGGACGAATTCTACGCTATCACGGAGGTAATACGCATACTAATAAATAGGACTCTTTCGATTTCTGTATAGTTTATTGTATTCTTATCTCTGGACTGGATTAATCGTACGTGTTTTTCTCGCTCGGAGCATTGTCAAGCTTTTTACTACAACTGATCTAAGCAATATTTAAATACAGCGCTTATTATGTTATATGGCGCGTTGAGCTACAATTAATACGGAAACATGACAATTACTTGTCAGAAAGAGCTATACTTTAAATGAATATGATTGCATGGCACCTCCCTATGCGGAAACCAGACAATTACATGTCAGAATGAGCTTTACGTTTAATGAATATGATTGCATGGCATCTCACAATGCGGAAAACACGGCCGCCGTCTGTGGCAGCAGGTGTCATTGCAAAAACATCACTCATGTGTCGCGGACAACCTTCGGGCATGTGCTGCCACCTCGCTTCTCTTTCGCGAAACACACCAGTGATGTTCTGTGCGGGCAATTTTTCCTTTTTCGGGAAGTTTTCAGCAGTCATTTCAGACGAAAGCGGAAAAGAGAATCATTGCGACATTTCGTGGAATTTCAAGCATGGTGAATTCCCGTATTATGGCAAGAACATGGCGATCTCAGTGCGTTTTCGGCTTCCGCAATTACGTAATATCAAGGGATGGAACTGTTTGTGAGCCACGATATTGGTCAAGCAGCTGACGAAAGCCGCAATCACTCACACAGAAAAATGACTCAAGCAGAAGCGCTGTGCCTGCTTGCGTCAATTTATGGGTGCGTGCGTGTGCCTTTAGCCCGCTGCTAAATTAATCTCTGCATTTAGTTCTGGCGCACATGCAGCACTCAAAGCCTGCTGCACTCGTAACCTTTGAAATTTGTTTCCGATAATTATGAGGCGATTTGTTGTTGACTCCGGGAGTGGGGACTCAAAACCCACGTATCCACAGTGTACTTACAGCACATGAGTTACCAATCCCAGGCATATAGATTGTGTGTGTGTGTGTGTGTGTGTGTGTGTGTGTGTGTGTGTGTGTGTGTGTGTGTGTGTGTGTGTGTGTGTGTGTGTGTGTGTGTGTGTGTGTGTGTGTGTGTGTGTGTGTGTGCGTGCGTGCGTGCGTGCGTGCGTGCGTGCGTGCGTGCGTGCGTGCGTGCGTGCGTGCGTGCGTGCGTGCGCGCGCGCGCGCGGTAGACTGTGGTGTGTGTGTGTGCGTGTGTGTGTGTGCGCGTGTCTGTGTGTGCTTGCGCGCATTACAACTGTTGTGCAGAGACCGTATGCAGGGAAAGGCGCCTGCAATGGGGATGTGTCATTTCTCGATATAGGAATTTTTCAGCGTAGTATGGAACATCGCTGAAACATTAACGGTGTCCTTTATTTTATTTGAGAGGGGTAGGCCGTTAGATGTTGCAGGGCAATGACACAGCATAATACAAAGCGAAATTATTTGCAATACCTGGACTTAAGCTCTTTCATGGCTTTTGCCTGTTCGATTCCGTCGCCAAGCGGATATGGTGTCCCGTGAATACTTTTCTGATGAGTATTTTACGGAACTAAAATAGAGCTGAAATGCTTAACTATGCTTTTCCTGTCTTTTGCAGATGCTCGAGAAATGCATCACCTACACTTTCTACGTCCCCACCTCGTACACCCCTTAAGGAGATTGGTCGTCACTCACTTTTGGTGCAGAAAAAGTTTTTAAAAGGCTCTAGATGGAAAGAATATGTCAGGAAATCTCACGAATGTGCAATCCACAGTGAGTTAGGTGCAAGTAGTGAACCTACAATAAAAAAAAGCGTATTCATTGGCAACGGCATGCACTTCGCAATTATTTGGCATGGAATATTATTAACAACACCAGTTATGCGCTAGTAGATCAGATATGTGCTACACAATATGGTTAACTTCCATTGTAGGCAACAAAAAACGGGAAAGAAAGTAAGGATGAGGAACCATACGCGCTATGGACTTAAGCCAGTAGGAAAACCAATAAACTGGAAATGCCTTTCTTGTTCTTTCCTTGCCAATTTGGAAAAGGCAATCAGTAAATATTAATATACTGGTAAGTTTTTTTTGCTGATTTTCCTGCTCAGACTCTTAGGTCCGGTGTGCTGTGGCTAAAAACATCGCACACGTGATAACAGATTTCACAGAACACTGCTTCTAGTCATATATAACGCAGGCCTTGCACTAAGCACACAACGTGATCAAAAATATGCTTTTGGATTTCTTTAGTTTAGGCAATAGGAGAGACATGAAGGCAAACCAGTTGTGCGAGTTGAGTGTCCAAGAGCAACTTGGCTGAACTAATCACCTTCGCTGTCAGGCTCCCAATTAACTAAGACTGACTAAGGAAGGTTGAGCGACTAGAAAAAAAAAACATGGCTGATCCCTCTGTCAAAGGAACCGGTATAACACGAAAGTGAAACGTGTATTCACATAAGTAGTTGAGAGTTTATTGTGCATTTTTTCGCCAAAAGGGCGAAGAAATGAATGCTGCAGCAACAAATTGTAATGTGACGTGAAGAACGGCAAGCAGCTCGAAACATTCGGCGCGCACCTCAATCAGAAAGGACGCACGAAATGAGCATACACAAGACGAGCGCGGACCAACTGTCACAGCTCGACATTTAAAGCGCGCTGCTCTAACACAAAAAAGACGCACGAAACGAACGCAAAAGCATACACAGGACGAGCGCGAACAACTGCCACAATTATTACCTCGTGTGTAAGCGGCGCGCTCCATTCGTAAACGCGGCCGCTGCGGCGAACGAAGCGACCTTCGTGCACTCTTTAACCACTGTAACTTCAAAGCAAACTTGCTGTGGAAGCACAAGGCGTGCGAAGCGCCCGAATGCCCCGATCAGGAAATAAGCGCGCGCGCACGAGCGACCACGCCCCGTGGAGGCGCACGCTCATCCCAGCGAGAGGCGCGACGACCTTTAGAGCGCGCGCTCCGTGATACCTTCGCGCCATCTCGCTAGTGATGACGAAAACGCACTGAAGTCGAGGAGCTCTGAGGACCGCCAACGGTATATGATGTGCATAAACAGCTTGTGGCTAGCAAGCTGAGGAATGTACGCTCCCGTAGCCGAGTGGTTTCGCGCCGCGTGCTTTGGAGCGAGAGGTCGTAGGTTCAACGCCCGGCGACGGAACTTTTAGATGCGAAGCATCTTATGCTCGGGGCTCTGTCCGTCCCTCCCGCGTCCCGCGTCCGGCCACTTTCATGAAGTAGGGAAGCACCCATTATGCGAACCAGAGCACTGTAGTAATATGAAGGCCGTCAACCACTATCACAGTCATCAGAGTCATGGCCGAGAGCACAGAGAGGCTGCTTAGCAATGGCTAGACAGGTGGTGTCTGTCGCCCAGGTTGACCCCATTTCTTGATCTTGCTTGCATGTGTTTGGAGGGGGCTTAGTCCGTCCCTCCTTCCCGCGTCCCACAGCGCATGCGCGTCCCCTCCCCCCTCTCTCACCCCTTTCTCTCCTCTAGGAATCCTCTACCCTACGGAGCGTCCCACACCCCCCTACAGCGCATGCGCGTCCCCTACCCTATCCTCTCCTACGCTCAACCCCATGCTCTCCTCTAGGAATCATCTACTGTACGGAGCGGCGCCCGCGTCCCACAGCACATGCGCGTCCCCTCTCTCCTGTAGGAATCCTCTACTCTACGGAGCGGCTCCCGCGTCCCACACCCCCCACAGCGCTTGCACGTCCCCTCTCTCTCCTCTCCTACGGTCCCCCCTGTCCTGTCCTCTAGGAATCCTCTAAGGAGCGGCGCGCACGGCAGGTGGTGTGACAGCTGCATACTCCGCTGGGGGGCGCCACGGTAGTTCCGCGGTATGAAAATGACGGAGCGCGTGCGCCTCATTCTCTCTCCTGTGCAGCGCCGCAATGAGCGGCCGGACCGCTGCCGTGAAATGAGAGCGGCGACGTTCCTCCCACTCAAGCTGATTTTCTCCCCGCTGCTTCGCATCCACACATGGTTCCCTTTAGCGGGAGATGGTGTAATTTTTTTCTTGTTTTTCTTTGATCTCATTATTTTAGTTTATATTTTACAACGTCATATCCGTGACGGAAATACGTCAGAGTAGCCATGGTGGACCCCGGCATAAAACACTTTCGTGTTAAAAAACATGACCGATCTGTCTGTCATACGAATCGGTATAACACCAAAGTGAAACGTGTGTTTACGGAGTTACCTGAGGGTTTAGTATGCAATGCTTCGCCAAAAGGCCGAAGAAATGAATGAGATAGCAACAAATTGTAATGTCACGCGGAGAACGCAAGTCACTCGAAACTTGCAGCACGTTGCTCAAGCAGGAAGGAAGCGCGAAAAGAACATACATAGGACGAACGCCAATTAGCCACTGTCACAATTGTTACTTGTGTGTGAGTAGCGCGCTCTTTTGGCAGGCGTGGCAGCTGCAGCGAGCGCAGTGACCTTCACGCTCTATGTAATTTCAACGCACACTTGCGGTGAAAGGCCGAGACGTACAGACCGCCCCGATCAAGACATAAGCGCGGACGCACTAGCGACCACGCCCGGTTGAGGCGCGGGCGCATAGTAAAGCGCGGGGCGACGACCTTTAAAGCGTGTCCTCCCGCCCCTTCGCAGCATCTCGCCACTGATAACAAGAACACGGTGAAAACACTGATCTCCGAGTACGATCAACGCTAAATGGTGTATATAAATAGCTCATCGTTAGCAAACTGAAGAACATACGCTTTGTGGCCCAGACAGTTCGCGCTGCAAAGCGCGAACTGACTGGGCCACAGTCATTTCAGCTTCGACTGCTGGTGACGGAACTATTTCTTTTAGTTTTCTTTTTGTGCGATCTCTTAGTATATATTGTTCAACGTCATATCCGTGACGGAAATACGTCATGGGAGCATTGGTGGACCCCGGCACAAAGCACATTCATGTTAATAAGCGAGATTGTTTGTATTGCAGTGCTGAAGGAAGTCACGCTTCTACGTAGCCGCACTTGAAGACCGAACTGCAAGAAAACGTGAAGCTCCACGAATGTGAACCGACGAATGATGTGCGCCTCATTAGTGCGATACCAATAGCAGAACAACTAAGTTCAAAGTATACATCTATTCTATCAATCCGTCAGTCAGCCTGCGCCACTGTGGCCAACATATTCCCACTATGTGCAAAATAGTTCAAATTCCACGCCTTTCTGTCACTGCGCAAAAAAAGAAAGAAGCTTTGCGATACAAATAATAGGTAAAATACTATATTCTTATTACCTAAGTTAAACACTTACAGGAAGCCTGCTCACGTGAAATAAATTCGCCTCCAAGGTGTTGTAGCCGTTACGATGCTCGGCTGCTGACCCGACGGTCGCGGGTTTGATCCCGGCCGCGTCGGTCGCGTTTCAATGAACGTGAAATACCAGAGAACCGTGTCCCGTGCGATGTCAGTGCACGTCAACAAAAACCAGATGGTCAAAGTTTCCCGAGTCCTCCACTACGGCGTCCCTCACAATCATATCGTGGGTTCGGGACGTACAACCCCAGAAACTATTATTTTATAACTTCACTGAGGAATGAGGATAGCGTTGTTCCGTCGTCAACTCACCCTTGTGACTGAAATTGTAAGTGTACAAACATTGTAGTTTCCAGTACTGATATTCGAGGCAAAGACACAAAAGAAAACCGCGAAAAACTCGAGAATAAAGAACAGCACAGCCTTCGATAGAAGATAATTAAATGATTGACAATAAGGGGTGGGAAGAAATGAGTGTAAATCAGAAAACAAATATCTGTTGGGGACGTTCTGGTAGATATCCAGAGGAAAACACGGGCCTGGACAGGTCACGCCAAAGAAAAGTATTATAGGTTGCTTAAATCTTAAGTATGTAAAGGTAAAAGTCGAGATGGCCCTTCTGTTGATGTGCTGTCGAACTTCCAGTTGGTGACATGCCCTTCAAACACAGATCGAGGCGACAGCGCGTCGGAGTACTTATCGAGGCGATAAACACATCGAGGCCGGTAATTATTCGCCTTGCGTACAGGTTTGGTCGCGGCATCGAATCACGCCTGCGTTATTCTGCGCCAATCTTGCTTCCAGCGCTGAAATTTTGTTTTCAAGGCTATGTCTAGCAGGCTGGGCAACTAAATGCTCTAGGCATCGTTCGTTTATAATTATATCGAGCAGCGACGAAGAGCATGCACACCTTCACTGCTTGTTCTTTTTAGGAGCGAAGCTACTTAGGCCGGCACCCCGCCGTCGCCGTTGAAGCTCCCTGGCTCAGTGCCAGCTGTGCCGTCGGCCCCACACGTGGTAGGATAAATGAGATTTATGAGCGCTGGAACGCGGATGGTGTCTGCACGATGCGCAAAGCGCGAGAATACGAACGCTTGTGAAACTGAGGCAGATTAGCCTCCCTCTCCCTCTATCTTCGTCTCTACCCAATCTCCTCAAACCGGCGAACGCGCGAAACCATCGCTTCACCATGTCGTCCGCCCAGTGGTTGGTCCGCTGCCTGGACAATGAAACGCCACGCGCGTCCCATTTCTAAGGAGCTTCGCTCATTGGTTGTATTCGTACACGGAACAACTGCTAGTTTTTTTTAGTTTTCTGGATTAGGATAGAAAGACCGTGCCCGGGTGGGGGTCAATGTAGTGCCCATGCTGAGGCAGCAGGCCAAGTTCTGGTGACGGCGCACGCGATGAGCGTCAATCATCTCCCTAAACTGGCGGCCTGGTAGTCGCCGATGTCGTGTGGCCGTTCACGACGCTGTGGGCCCAGTGCATTGAACAGCAAGACCGTTTAATGTGTCATGTCTTGCTTTTCCAAGCGACACTAAGTGTGGCTGGCTTCCCCGTAGTGGTAGCATGGCGAGTGGCGGTATAGGGCGCGCCAAAAGTTGGTCTAGCTAGACGTGTGCCACCGGTCTACAAGCAGGCGGAATGGCGTCGGCGGCGGCTGTCGGCAGATTGCTTCAGCAGGCAACCATGACGGAGGCGCGCAGTAGTGACAGACCCTATAATAAAGTTACTCGACATATTAGACAAAAATTTTGATATAAGCAAAAAATGTCCCACACCGAAGCCGAAATACAACCAAACAGTACTGTATTTGCGTGGCGTATAAGCTGGTAAAAAGCCGGCAGATCCCACGCACTGTGAGAATCGATGTAATGCGAAGCAGCCAGGAAGGAGCAAATCATGCTTTACATAATTTGCATGTCATGTTTTACATGTTACGACCTGTCATTTGTGTTCGTCATACAGTCACGCCGCGATATACCAATTTTGGTGTATGTCAAGTTAGCGAACTGGACGCAAGCGCACCATGAGCGTGGCATGTAAATGGCATTGTAGATGACATGCATGCCAAGATTTTCATGTTACCACCTGCCACTTATGTTCGTTATACAGTCATGTCACTCAATACCAAATTTGCTGTATATCAAGCAAACGAAACGGCCGCGAGCACGCCATGAGCGTGGCATGCAAGTCATGTCGCACATGACAAGTCATGGTTTCCATATTACCACTTGTCATTTATGTTCGTCATACAGTCATGTCACTCAGTACCAAATTTGGTGTATATCAAGCTAACGAAACGGCCGCGAGCGCGCCATGAGCGTGGAATGCAAGTCACGTCGCTCATGAAGTCATGATTTCCATATTACCACTTGTCATTTATGTTCGTCATACAGTCATGTCACTCAATACAAAATTTGGTGTATATCAAGCTAACGAAACGGCCGCGAGCGTGCCATGAGCGTGGAATGCAAGTCATGTCGCACATGACAAGTCATGATTTCCATATTACGACTAGTCATTTATGTTCGTCATAGAGTCATGTCACTCAATACGAAATTTGGTGTATATCAAGCTAACGAAACGGCCGCGAGCGCGCCATGAGCGTGGAATGCAAGTCATGTCGCTCATGACATGTCATGATTTCCATATTACGACTAGTCATTTATGTTCGTCATAGAGTCATGTCACTCAATACGTAATT
Organism: Rhipicephalus appendiculatus; assembly: GCA_030522465.1. NCBI lineage: Eukaryota > Metazoa > Arthropoda > Arachnida > Ixodida > Ixodidae > Rhipicephalus > Rhipicephalus appendiculatus. Next base: position 4,885 of record JALIZH010025135.1, on the reverse strand, counting down.
TGGTGTATATCAAGCTAACGAAACGGCCGCGAGCGTGCCAAGAGCGTGGAATACAAGTCATGTCGCGCATGACAAGTCATGATTTCCATATTACGACTAGTCATTTATGTTCGTCATACAGTCATGTCACTCAATCCCCAATTTGGTGTATGTCAAGCTAACGAAACGGCCGCGAGCGCGCCATGAGCGTGGCATGTAAATCATACTTTTCATGACAAGTTAGTCATGATTTTTATGATATGACAAGCCATTTAGGTTCTTAATACAGTCGTGTTATGCCATACCAAATTTGGTAGAAATCCCATTAACGATACGGCCAGGAGAGCACAAAGTCGTAGGCGGCTAGATAGCTAGATAGTTAGATAGATACGCTCAAAGTCGCCGAAGTTCGCTAAGAAATGATTTAAAAGGAAAATTATGCATGGCATGCCGGCCGTGCAAGCGCAGCAAGAAATCTGCGAAAGCGGCGAAGAGCAGACGCTCCCGCGGAAAAGTTGCCACGTTGCAACAACCGTTAAGCATACCTGTCACTGACTGCGCCATGTGCACAACTACCTCTGAGCTGTCGGACAATGACAGCTGCGATTATGACGCACTTGGAGGCCAACTATAGTCGCTATTCTTCGTCAATGAAGTATAACGCACCTGTTTAGTTATTTGCTTGCCAGTTGCATATACCGCCGTCTGATGGCACCACCTGTCCAACGGCCCAAGATTTTGGCTGTCGCGATCGGGTAAAATGGTAACAAGAAGTTTGCAGTCAAACTAAAACTTTCTACTGTTGCTATGAGAAGGATGCAGCGGCATTAGACATTACGCCGTAGGGTCGATAAATAATATAAGCCATGCACGAGACACCTTTTCCATGCACAGCTTACCTTATGCGGATGGGCCAGTCACGGTAAACTCTGTGCAGGTTGCGACAGTGCTTTACCATAATAATGTTCACGCACGCGCAATTTTCAGCTGCTACGGAATTACCGTACATTCCGGGCGGTAAGCCGGTACTGCTAACTAAAAGAATCTAATATTGAAATGAAGGGTAATAGACAGTTGCGAGTGTTTCGCGGCTGGTTATGTAATTATACGGGGAATGGGGTGCAGCCCAGAATGCAACACCACGTGCCATTCATCACATGCACGCCCACAAGAAAATGAAATTCGCACGCCCAACCAACGAAGCGCTGGCCAAAGACACACGACCATTGCCTTGTGAACAGCAGGCGCTGTAGTGGCACCTCGGTTCTGTCACTTCCGTCACTTGGCCCTAAATGACGTCACGCACACAATGTTGCCAGTAATCGTAGGAAGCCAGGTGGGAGGGCCGGGGCAATAAAAATTCATTTGTAAAAACAACTCCGTAACCCACCAGCGTATAACTTAGCATAAATGACGGAAACGTGCAAAATAACGTACCCAGCGGATTTTTAGATCCACTGATCACTAAAATTACCACAGTTGGCCTTTAAAGGTGAACTTCAGCGATTTTTTAGCTTTGAATAAAGGCCAAGATGAGCAAACTTTCGAAATTAATGGATGTCAATCAAGCTTTTATTGCTATCGCAATACAATCGATGCTACCCGCCGTAAAGGTCTGGTCAAGGCGCTTGAGTGCTGATCCGACGGTCACGGGATCGAATCTCTGCCTCGCTGGCGCATTTGCGATGGAGGCGAAAATGCTAAAGAACCGTGTCCTCAGATTTTGGGGCACGTTAAAAAAAACCATATGGTTGTTTTGGGACGTAAAATCTCAGATATTCATATTATTATCAAAACCAACGAAAATGGTTTGGAAGAAACAAAGCGCGGATCAGGCAACAAGCAGGTGTAGGCGACTTAGTGTTGTATAATAATGGAATAGCGGTCTGGGTAGGGCGTGTATTAAAAAACGGATCATTCTATGGGTGCGAAGGCAAAAGCCAGGTAGGATCTTTTGTTGATCTGCTGCGGAAGTCGCTGTACATAACCAGACCTTTCAGCATACAGATTGAGGCTTTCACCTCGATAAACACGTCCATAAGCACGTTGAGGTTGGTGGTTCGTGGTTTTGTGTAGATGCTAGCCCGCGGAATCGCAGGACGGCTGCGCAGGCTAGCTCGGCTTCTGTTACTTTGCGTCAATCCTACATCTTGCGGCGAAAATGTTTTCAAGGTCATACTGTGAACATGGTCGATCAAAAAAGCAAATGTTACGCATGTCTGAGGCGCAACATCAATACATAAGTAGCAGCTGGTATGTTCCTTTATAATAAAATACATAGATACGTAATTCTGAAGACCCCAGCGTTTCTTAGGCTGCGCTGAAAAATCGACGCTATACACGAACTGCGACGCTATGCACGAAAAAGCCCTCGGCCGACGATATGTTGGTGCAGCTGGCAGTGGCCCTGGGTTCTGCACAAGGTGATGTTTCTCGACAGCACTGCCAGATGACGTCCATGTCTCACGCAACGCCTCCTCTATTTTATCAAGGCCAGCCAGATGCGGCAGATTCAACATAGAGAAAGCGCAAGGCAAAACATTGTAGTACGGCCGGCAGAAGACTATCGTCTTTCGACGACATTTGCAGCGAAGCACGCAGATACGCGGCCAATTTTTTTTAGTTTTCCTCATAACACCATAAAGACAGGACCCGGGATGATCTGTGTACGGGCCATGCTGAGGGTACAGGCCTCGTCCGGAAAGCGACCAACGTTATGGGTGCGAAGATCTTCGTTTACTTCTGGTAGAGTAGCCGGATATGTCATGTGGTCGTTCACGACGCCGTGGCCGCAATGTGTTCAAGTCGAATCCGTGTAGTCCCGTCTCGTGCTTTTGAAAGCGACCATATGTGTGAATGACTTTCCCCGAAGTGGTAGCATGGGGAGTGGGTCCGCGCCAAACATCGGTCCTTCTAGATGCGTGCCTCCTGTTGACAAGCATGCATCCGCTGCCGCTGTCAACGGAATCGCTTCAGCGGGCAGCCGTGGCGCTTGCGCTGAGTGGGAACAGCATGGCGTGCGGCTGCGGCGTATAATAGTTGATCGCCTCGACTCTGCTGTGCCGCTTCGCCGCAGCAATAGATCAGCCACGTCTGAACTGCGCATAGTGCCAGATGTAGCTGCGGTGGAGGTCTATTAATGAACACTAATCAATCGAACAAATCCTACCGTTGTCATGCCTGCGTCACACGCTTACTTGTACTGCATGCACAACTTGTGCAACTACGCTGAGCTGGTCCAGAGAGCACAGCGAAATTGAAAGGGGACGTGGCGCATTGTTTTCTCAACAGTGTTAAGCCGAGCGAGCCGAATAGGTAAAGTATGCAGTAATATGTGAGCTTGTTCAGACGACAATTGTTGCAGAAACTACTGTTGTTTGAAGGCGCAAAGTATTTAGTGCTTACTGTTTGGAGCTTTAGAGATAATAGTTACGTTGTACTCCTGGCGCACGGACTGCATCGTATAAAAAGTGCAAAGTTCCTTCTCAGATTATATTCTGGTTGCACTATCTGAAGCCGCTGAAATAAGGTATGATGCTGAGGTACATTCAGGCAATCACGTTTGGGCATGCGGTTTTCTAAAGCAGAGAAGTATCGTTGAATGTGAGCCCACGCAGTGCGTATAACCGGGAGAGGCTTCATTTCCATTATTAGATTTTGAGATCTGACCAACACGTTTGACGTACGGCGTAAGGCGTATCACTTTTCGAGGAAAATGTCGGCCTGTATTACCATTTTGTCTACGCGTACATATAAATTTTGATCATTTATATTTAGAGCCCCCATTACTTGAACATACTCCTTCGCTAGGGACTGTTCAATATGGGAGCATGCATGTTGAATTTTTATATCCTAAATCCCTTCTACCTCCAGAAGATAGAGGGGCTGGAGGTCGAATGCCCTTCTAACCCCGGAAAGTAGAGGGCTTTGTATATTTTCTTATCGTTATGGAAAAAACTTGATGAAAGTAACGCTCTTTTGTGTATCAATCCTTTACCCCTATAGCCTCTTTTACACTGTGTCATCTTATCTTGTAAAGCTCTATACGTAATCGCAAACGTGGCATATTAGCTCATCCAGGCCTAAATTACAGAGCCAGTGTCAGCATGTGCCTACACCGTAAAGTTTGGCATAATATTGTTCAGAGAAACTTCCTTTATCAAGCTATTACGTTATCAATGCTTGTAAGGACGGAAGTGCAAAAGCAATGGCCGAAAATATAGCAGGAGCACGTTTCCAATAACTTATATTTTATTAAGACTGGAACATACGTGTCCACTGCTCGTTCGAATAAGTAACGTGCCGACGCAACCGGAAACAGTCAACAATGCGGGCCGTAACTAGAAATCACTCGATCAACGACAGTCTTGCGATGACATGTCAGTGTATGACGCACGAATAAAAATAGCCTCAAAGAAAGGAATGTGCAGCAGATGCTCATGCTCTGTTGCGCCAGTTATATAAGTGTTCAGATACCTTTTGTGCAGCCATATCACCATCGAGGTAACTATAGATTTTTACGGATAATGAACGAACGGTATACTAATAATTTATTCAATATTTTGCAGGAGTGAAAAGGAAAGTCCACATCAGCGTTACAAAGAGAGGTATTTAATACAACTTTTGAAGAATTAATGGATGTACTCCCCCTTTATAATATAATTTAGGTTTAATACGTGCATGCAGTTCATCATGTTTCTTTAATCATCGTCAACTCTAGCCTTACTAGAACATTTTTGTGCCTAGTTCACCGGTGTTTTCAATTTTCTTTTCCAGTTGTCAAAGCACCGTTCTAGCTATTTGAGCACTTACAATTAATTCCGTGCTGCAGTTACAAATTCTAATAAAGTCACTACGCACGTTGACTCACTATACAGAAATAATTACATTAACAGCGTCATATTCT